>JABSTQ010002356.1:0-31291 GCA_013358835.2 Ixodes persulcatus | reverse complement strand
GTCGGTCATACCAGCCTAAATTTTGTTGTTTTTGCCAAGAATTTGTACAATTCTCATTGGTATGCCATCTGGTTTCGTTGATATTTCTGCCAACACCCTGCTTTCGACTCTTTTCCATTGTCTTGGTGTTATCTGTGGTACTTTGCTAAGGTCTGGTTGGCTGTCACTACAATCTATTTTCGGCGTTTGTATGTAAAACATCCGAAAACATTGCCTCAATTATGATCCTAATATATGGTGGTTCAAGTCACCAGGCTCGATCTAAAATGGACCGTAAAAATCGACGCCTGCACGTAGCCCTCTAAACTTTTCGTCAAAGGTGTATTTCACAGGTCGTTTTTTTCTTGTAAAATTACAAAGCGTAGTTCTCTTTTAGTAAAAAATAATGCCAAGAAACTTGCCAGGTCTACGGCGGGTGGCGACCCAGATGACCAAGTCCAGTAGGGGGGTGTGTTTGGTGTTTGTATTCATAGATGGCGTTGAGAGCAGCGTCTGAAGGTGCAGCCGACCAGCGAAAGATGGCTGACGACACGCAGATGAAATCCGTTGGCAGCAAAAGCGCCGCCGTTATGCAAACGCGTTTTTTTACTTTAAGTTTTGCTTTTATTGTTTGCATTTATTTTTCAACCGAAGGTCGATTTCAAAAAGATTATATTCATTTTAATAAACTACGGTGGTCGCGAGCCGTCGCATAAGGACGTAGCGCCATCTATCAATACGAACGCCAAACACACCCGCTACTGGACCCCTGTCGTCTGTGTTGCTGCCCGCCGTAGACCCTGGCAAGTTTCTTGGCCTTATTTTTTACAGAAAGTGAGCTACGCTCTGTAATTTTACAAGAAAAAACTGACCTGTGAAATACACCTTTGACGAAAAGTTTAGATTGCTACGTGCAGGCGTCGATTTTTACCGCCCAGTTTAGATCGAGCCTGGTGACTTGGACCACCCTATATATTGGCACACCTCCTCCCCTTCTAACTGTGTCCCATCACCAGTAGCTAATGAGGGGTGATTCATATCTGTTCTTGGTACCCTGTGAAATTATGTGCTCCCAAAAACTTCTTTGCTGCATTTCTATCATTTCGGTTAATTTCCCTGTCAATCTTGTCCTGGATCAGAGCATATGCCGATGATTTATTTTAGTGAGAGTCCTTCCATTTTCCCTCTATTTCCTCTGCTGAAGCTCCCCGCCTTTTTTTTTTTGTTGCTCATCTATGTTCCCTGAATGCGTCTTGTCTATTTATGGCCGCTTTGGCTTCCTTATCCCGCCAGCTTTTTGGTCTGTGTTTGCATTTGTTCTTAAACCTGGCTTGGTTTCGTTCCAGCTTCTTTCTGAATATTTCTACTAATTCATTATACGACCACTCTTTCTCTGCTTTGTGACTGCTGTGTCCTCAATTCGTTTTGATATTTCCTTCAGCTGTGGGTCACTAAAACCTATCTTGGCTCCTTGCTTCTGTTCTTCTGGTTCTCACTCTGCCCTACCAAAAGTAACCTTAATTCTTTTATGGTCACCCAATGAGTTTTTCATTCCTTCTTCGTCTATTTCCATGCTACCCATTCTGTTGTACAATTTGTGGGACGTTATACAGTTGTCTATTGTCTATTAAGAGTTCTTCCTCTCGCATGTTACTTTCTCCTCACATTTGATTTGTGCATTTACCAGTACCAAATCGAAGGCCTTGCATAACTCCTCTAACATTCTACTTGTCGCATATGCATTACCATCATATTCCTCCAAGTGAGCATTCATATATCCTATGATTATTATGTCGTGGTCTTTTCCGATTTTCTTGATGTCTCCTTTTATGTATCTTATGGGCTCTGCGTTTTCCTCTCTCGAATCATTTCCTGTTTACAAATATACAAATCCCAAGAGTGTTGGCACACCCCCAATACGACGACCTTTATCCACAAATGTTCTCTACAATCTTCTTTAACTCTCTTCCAAGGTTGTCCTTTCACCAATGCCCCTAGACCTCTCCCTCTCCGTTCCTTTCCTTTCCTGTTGCATCATATTCATGTGTACTCTGATATAAAAGGTGGTTATTCCATGTCTCTAAGATGTGTCTCCGCGACCCCGTATACCCTGACATTTTTCTTTTGGAGTTTGTCCTCAATTTACATCCACTTCATTCTATTCTTACCAACTTGCATGTTTATGCACCCTACATTCTGTGGTATTTTACTTTTTGTCCTGCGATCCTTAGTCTTGCCACGGCCGATTGGTCCTGCCCTGCCTTGTCGCTTCTTCACCTGTCAGACAGGGGCTCTCCCTGGGCCCGCCTGCACCCGTAAAAAAAAAACCTACCTCTACTTCCATTCTGCACCCCACCTGCCTCCCCGATGGTTCGCGGTTATGGATGCCATCCCAGTAAAAAGTGTGGTGTGTTCCAGTTCAATAGATCTCCTGGTTGACATCCATCACGTCGTACCTAAGGGCCTCCCTCAACTCCTGTATAATTCTGTTCGCCTCAATAATCTGTCTGGCTACCTACGGCCCTCTTCCCTGGACCTTTGGAATGATGCACAACACATGTCCTTCGAGACGACCCCAAATTTGGCCACTCCCGCCTCTATTTGCTTCCCCTTCAACTTGAGTACGGCTTTACCCCTGCGTGTACGACAAATAGGTTCATTCCCTTAATGTTTTTTCAAGAATCCTGTCCTTTGCCCCTATCCATTACCTCACTAAAACTCCTGCCTGGCATGTCCTCTACCTGCACCCTCTCACCATACTTCACCGTCTTTAGGAACGCCTTTTTGCACCTTGACACATTCCAACTTCCGACCACCCACACCGTCCTGCGCTCTGTCTCGTTTTTCCCCTGCACTGTCACCTTCTTCCGTGTGTCCTTCGATGCTGTGTTTTTCTGTCCTTCCGAGGTCCCACTTGCTCCGACTATTTGGCTGAACGTCGGCGTTGTTGTCGTTGGTTTCTCATTTCGGGCATTGTCCTGGCTATCTCCTTCCTACATTCCCCTGCTGGGGAAGGCACCCCCCCCCCCCCCCTCCGTCAGCACTCGGCTCTCCCACCTGTTGCGTTCCCACCATCTGACTCTCTCTGCGTTTTAGCCCTTCCAGTTCCGTCTCCACAGGTTCCCGCTTGCTTCTCTCCTTCTGCCTTTACCTTTGCATCTATCTCCTCAAACCGCCCTTCCAACTACCTTGCTACGCTCTCGCTCTTTGCCATTGGGCTCTCCCTCAGCTCCTTGACCTCGGCCTCCAGCGCCACCCCACACTCTCTTTTCGCAGTTCCTTAACCAGCTCCTCTGCCCTCCCTCCCATTTCTCGTTGAGCACTACCTGTCTTAGACAGACCCTGCAGGTGAACTCTACGTCTTGTGCCACCCCCACATTCGGAAACGAGGTTTTGTCCAAAGAGCACCATCTCCAAGACACGTCACAACGCACCTCCCCTTTGCCTTCCTCCTCGTTGTCTTTTCTTTTTTTTTTCGAGTTTTTCGAGTTCGTCTTGCCAGGATTTACCCCGTCCATACCGGAAAGTATTAGGTGTTCAGTCATCTATCTTTGTTTCCTTCCCCCACTCAAAATAACCGGCCACACTGTTTTGCGTGGCAAGCTCCCCCTGTAACACCACGTACTTTCAAACTCTTCAAAGGCTATCATGGAATAAAGCCATAAAAACCAAAAACCAATCGGTGTTTGCCATCACCAGCTATTCCCGGGTAACGTTAAGACAAAACAAATATTATCTATTTCGGTCGTCACAATCTTCTGCGAAAAAAAACAATAAAACGGTAAAACCATCGCGCCAAACGTTTAAACAAGGCTTGTCACGTGTCACCAATAATCCAACTCTCTAACGCCAATGGCCTATTCGACTGGAGCGCACCACACCCGTTCAGAGCCGTATATGTAGAGAGTTTGGCCATTCGTTGGGAAGTATAGGAGACAAATGAGGAAGCGCCATTGGCCGAAAGCGGGCTGGGCGTGTTCCAGGGCGTCTTCACAAATTCGAATGTGGCCAACCAGAAGCCGGAAATAATACCCTGGCGGTGTGCGCGAGAAACAAACCTGATAAGTGCGTCGGAGTAACTCTCGGTGACTGAAAATATGGTGCACGTGATGTTTCAATCATGGTCATCCAAAATCATGGTAGAAGAGTGTGACTAGTGAAACGATCAACATAATCCGTACGCCAAGCGCCGAGGGCCGGGAATCAGCCGTCCGAGCGGTCACACTCTACTCGAGCAAAACAGAGTTGAGCGGCGCGTTTGTTTCTTACGTCTTTTCTGCATGATCATGAATCATGATCGAAACATCACGTGCACCCTGTTTTCAACCATAAAGGGTTACTACACTTCGCTCTTACGCGCTTATTGAAACCATATTCCAATATATACCTTAGACCAAAACAGTTTCTGCTACCGCCGCTAGGGGATTCTTTTAGGCTTCTGGTTGGCCAAGGTAGCATGTCTAGCCCACTTTCTCTGTCTGGTGCACGCCCTAGCTCTGCCCGCGCCTCCCATTGACCAAACTCTCTGTATACACGGCTCTGCACCCGTGCAGTACAGTAAACTGTTTCCCCTTTAGTACACGGAAGGCTGGAGGTGAGAGAAGGAAGCTCCTCTCTCTCTTCTAGCCTTCCCTGTACCACGAACCGCACTGCACCGGTGCGATGCGAGCCCAGACGAATTGGCCAATGATCCAGCTTAATTTCAAAAGCTACCTTAGCACCTTATCACTATATAACACTATCCACTTTTCTACCTCATGCACATTAGAACAAAGACGAAGAAAAAATAGACTTAATTTCGCCGGAGCTCCAGAAAAACGCGTCCGCTGTCGTCCGTAGCCAGAAGCCGACCAATTGAATGGGATAAAACACAAGGTATCGGATGGTCCAGCCATTCAAACTACGCCAAACCTGCCGCGCCGAGGCCCTTGTACTATCGGGGAATAGGATGTAGTCTTACTGGTAAAGTATTCGGAGATGTTTCTTTTTCATCCTCGCAATTACACCGTGACCTAGAAGCTATACATGGGCCGGACTATAGGACCAGTACGCCTCTGTAAAGCCGCAAGTCTCCCTGCCATTGTACAGAAGACTTTGCGTTCGTTGAATACACGATGACAGAATTATCTTCGCACACCCCTCAAGCGTGTTCGGAGCATGTTTGCTTCGTACATAGCGTATGCCTAGAACATTTCTGCAGACAGTTTTTGTTTTTGCCCAATGTGACATGTCCGTCATACTAGGAACAAACACGCCCCTGACAGTGTCTGTGGACTGTCTTCTGTGAAGTTTCAACAGCGTGTCCGCGGCTCTGCGCTGTCGGTGAGTCTGGCGTCTTCCATTCCGTTTCGCGTCTGCTTCCCGATACTTGAGAGCCCACAGTCAAAGGCTGGAGGCAGACAAACACGGACGAATTCGCTAAAACCGCACGGTCACAACGCACAAACTTTGCTCGGTCGGTTTAGCTGATGACAGCTCACGCACAGAAACGTGGCGCACGCCGCGTCGTTGCGGTTTTGGGAGGCTGATGGCCCATATTAGATTGTGATCTTGGGACGCTGTCGGGCTCAAATGCGCCTGTACGGAGCTCCTGACACGGTTGGAGCGCGTGGTTGGAGGCGCCAAGGCCATCACGTTGTGCTCAAGCCGCTTGCTCAAGACGTTGCATCCGGCGGCGGAACACCGGGGTTCGACGCAGCACCGAGCAACGGCGCAAACCTCAAGGACTTACTGCGCGATGACCTCAACCAACACACATGCCCGAAGAACGCTGGTGTAGCTTTCGGAGGTGCTGCGTGCGCGGCATCACGTTCCGGCCTTGGCCTACTGTAATGAAAGCGGCCGACAACACACCCCGTCTCTTCCTCGGCCTTGGACTACGCTCGAGATGCCCAAGCTCTGGCCCGCGAGCGGCTCATTCGAACGGCGGTGTGGCACGTTCCGGCGACACATGATACTGCTAGCTGCATGCGAGCCACGCGGCCTACGTGGCGGACGTCTCGTACTCGCCCTTGGGTGACAGTCATAAAAGTAGGAGATTCTTCTGTTAGGAACAGACTTCGAATGGGACTCAATATGCTGCTTGCTGTAAATATGCAATAAACCTATCATATCAGTCCTAAAGAAGTTGCTTCAAGGTGCCGGCAGATTTGAACCGCAGCCCGTCGAGGGACAACTAACCCAATCGACGAACGTGGGGCGGCTTCACGGACAAAGGTGAAGGAAGCGGTCGCAGAAGTGACGCATTCTGACTTGAGGTGATGCGAAACATATGTATATATAAATGTGTATTGACGTCCCGATGCCCGTATCTTGAGAGTCCAAAATATGCACTCTCTGAATGTTTTAAAGTTCAAATTCTATTGCTTTCAGACTTGTATGAGACCCATGGCCTGCATTATAAGGATATATACAAATTCTTCGCTTCATCTAATAAAAGGTACACACAACACAGGATGAGCGCTGACTCGCCAACGAAATGTTTAATAGCCCAGATCTGTACAGCTGCAACTGAAAAAGAGTAGCACAAGTGACTGAACACCAGAGCGGCCAAATCGCGACACACGTCGCTGTTATTCCCGAGCACGCCGATAGCGAGAGTGCCAGTCACGTTCCATGTCTCAACGCGGGGGTGGCTGACAGAAAGCTGCCCATCCTAAAGCCCGCCCCCCACTTCGAAAGCTATTTTATCCCTCAATTTTCTGCCGGCCACCCACGGGTTGAGACATTAGGTCTGTTCGATTCGGCTAGAAAGTTCTGAACTAGTTCTGTCCGAGTTCAGAGGAGTGCAGGAGTCGTGCAGCGGCGGCGCAGAACCAGTGCAGCCACCGCGTTAGGACTGGCGCTGTGATCGACTTCCGGAGTACCGATAAAACGGATGCCCAAGGCGTCGTCTGCTTTTGCCGTCTGGCTGTGTCGCCATGGAATTTTGTCTGCTAGCGCTTGGATAAGATCATTTGCGTTATTTTTATATTACTTTTTTGACAAAAATATTTTACATGTATGTTTCTTTACATTGCATTACAAAGTGCGTGCAGCATCCAATGAAACATGTCTGCATTTTATATCGTCTGATTTCGTGCTGCGATCGCTTTCATAGACATTTCATCGACCACGTACCTGGATACCTTCGCGAGATCAAGATGACGATGTCCCGTCAGAATTTACTGGCGGCTGCAGTAGCGCTCATCGAAGACGAGAGCGACGATGAGCTCGACGACATCATCGCCCTTGCCTCGATTGTTTCGGCACGGACTGACAGGAACAGGGTTCCCCTGTACTACGAAAAGGTGATCGACACCTACTTCGATTTCGAATTTATGCGCTTGTTCAGGCTTTCGAGAGAGACACACGCGGAGCTGGCTGGTCGATATGAAGCTTCGGCGTTTCCCCCGGATTCCGTTGGTGGACGACCGCAGATTTCGGCGGAGAAGACGTTGCTGATTGTGCTTAGTTACTTAGGCACGAGAGCCACAATGTACCAGATTGCGGATCGCTTTGACATAACGGAGTCGTCCGTTCACCTCTGCATTGAAAGAGTGCTGAACTTTCTGAACGGTATCAGCGCGCAAATAATCACCTGGCCTGACCAGGAAAGACGTCGGAGGAGCCAAGCCGGCTTCCTGAGGAAGACTAAGGGGAAAGGGCCCCACAAAACGATCGGGGCGATTGATGGATGCCATGTAGAAATCCTGCGACCAACCGAGTCTCCGAACTCCTACTACAATCGGAGCAAGTTTCATTCCATTGTTCTGCAGGGTATCTGCGATGATCAAAATCGATTCATCGACGTCTACATCGGGTTCCCCGGTTCAGCGCACGACGCCCGCATCCTGAAGGAGAGTCCCGTCTTCGAGGACGCGGAAGCCAAGTGTGCGGGTGGGTAGCTGCTGGGGGATTCGGCTTATCCCCTGCTGCCATACGTCATGACCCCCTTCAAGTCTTCAAAAGCGGCCCTGCCGACCTGGAAGACTACGTATAACATGAAGCACGGTCAACAGAGAGTGACAATCGAAAACACTTTCGGGCTGCTCAAGCAGCGATTTCAGAGAATGTACTTGGTCGACAGCGCCAGCATCAGACAGTGCTGCCTTGTCGTTATGGGCGCCTGCGTTCTCCACAACCTCTGTAATGCAGAGATCGAGAGACTTTTTCGATGACCTGAACAACGCCCGCCCGCCTGACCAAGTCACCAACGACGACGACCACGCGATCCTACCGGACGACGCCACAAGGAGAGGCTCCGAGCGGATCCGAGAGGCCATTGCTAAGACCGAATGTTAGGAAGCGATATCTACACCTGCTCTTCCAAAAATATTATTCTTTCGTTTGCGCGCGCGCGCGCGCGCGCGTGTGTGTGTGTGTGTGTGTGTGTGTGTGTGTGTGTGTGTGTGTGTGTGTGTGTGTGTGTGTGTGTGTGTGTGGTGTGTGTGTGTGTGTGTGTGTGTGTGTGTGTGTGAACATGCGAAGATGGTACTTGAGCTTTGGAAAATGAAACGTACTGACTTCATGAAAACACGATTAAACAAAGTAACGGGTTACTTCGTTCCTTCATTTCTGCGTACAGTATTATTTTGATGCAATATCCTACTACATTCGTATCGCAGAAGACATCTATGTGGGCATGCACAGGTAGTCAGTGCCATTGACTCCTAAAACGTAACATTGTTCCCCAAGCTATTTTCCGCCTAACAATCAACAAAACTTAAGAAAACAAACTAGATATGGCGGTAAAAAAAATACATGCTGCAAAACTCGGAAATAATTTTAAAAACTAAGAATGAATCAGGGAACTACAGAGGAGGGGCAAACAAAATCAGCAAGACAATTTGAACGAATTTATTCGTACGGCACAATTGTGCACCAGTCGAAACAATAAAACATAAAAATAAAACGGTCTGCGAAACAGTCAAACTGCAGTAAAGTTCAGTGAAGTGCATGAAGCACGTCTACTCTGCCGGCGAGCTCTTTTCGATGGCAGTCACGAGGCGCTCGAGAAGAGCCATTCGGTCTTTGTGTCGCTGCTTGCGACTCTCCTCCATGTCGGCGAACACCTTGAGCAGCGAGCCCAGGGCGGTTTTTCTCTTTCTCTTGCTCGGTGTGCCGGCCGGGGGTAATACATATAGCGGGGCGTTTGCCAGTGTGGTATAGCCATGGAGAAGGAGAGCGAAATTGCTGCTCAGCGGTGCAGAAGAGCGGAGAAGCTTAACTCATCGGATCCCGAAGTAGTCACATAATGCGTATACCGTGTGTGTGTCATTGAAGCAGCAGTAAGCATGATAATCAAGCTAATCCTAGACAACCAGGAAAGCTAAGAATAACCAGCTGAACCCATAGAGTTATTACAATAAACGCTAGAGGCTCAGCTGGCGCTAGTGTGCTGTTGCATTTTGAAGCAGACAGCAAGCAGTCAGAAATTGACTTCCGGTAATGCATTTCTATGGGAAAAAGCGAGTACATTTTCTCTCTGCGCTCGATTATAAGAGCAAATATCACGAATAATTTGCACGTACTAGGCACATTGGAACATTTCTCAGTCACGCAGACGAAATAATTGGTCAGTTACAGCATTTTTATTTGAAATTCGTGGCATGAAAAACGGTGTTAAAACCGCTTCGTACGTGTATTTATGTGCACTGTCGGACACTGTTAGCGCGAACACGGCGTCGACGCTTTCCAGCATGGGGGATATACGTGCCAAACGAACGAAGGACATGTGAAAAACCAAGAGAGGCGGCAAGAACTACGCAGTAACACTGAATAAGTAACTCCTTGTGCACGTAGACGATCAAAATAAATTGAAAGTCACGTAATATAGTCCGATTTGCAATAAATGAGTTCTGCTTTATTCTTTCTGCTCATGAATATGTGCAAAGATGCCTATTCAAATCATCAACCGCACGCTTCAAATCTTTGCAAATAGAGAGAAGTCAAAGAACAGGTGCCCGATAAAAACTGCCCGACATAGGAAATAATAAAAAAGCACACCTTTCGCAGTCCACGTACTTTATTTCTTACATTCGAATGTTTTAATTTTAACCGATCGCAAAGATGCACAACGGAGTCATTTTCATTGAGACAGGACGGGCATATTAGCAATATATAAGCGCCACCGCAATTTTGAACACACTCTACATTCTTTTCGATCGTTAGTTTGCTTAGAATCGTCGCTCGTTTTCACATACCTCCCTTGAAACAGAGGTTTTGGGCCTGAAATAGAGCGAAGTTTAACATCGTTCAGTGGTAAAGAAAAATGCTTTAACTAAAGCAATTACACTTTCACAGTACCGAAAAAGGTACATACTATCCGGTACAACCGAAATGACAAAAGTTATTCATGTTATTTTCCGGCGAAGAGACAAAATTCACGCGTGTTTACCCATAGGAATACACAGGGAGGCTGGAAATGTAGACTGCATGCTGTCTGCTTCAATTTGCAACCGGAAGTCCCGTAGACACTAGCGCCAGCTGAGCCTCTAGCGTTTATTGTAATAACTCTATGGCTGAACCTAAGCTCACGCTACGTATATCCTGGCATAGCCGAGCTAAGCCACTGCAATTTGTTCCGTTGCAGCTGTACATTCTTACAAATAAAATTAAATTGAAACTCACAAATCCTATCCTGGAGTCTTCGACGACAATCTGCAATTTTTGTTCCCTGTTTTATTTACGAAGAAGCTGGTTTTTACAAGATTATTGTAAAACGGTTAGAAAAATATTCAATTTATGCGGCAGAGTCTATGCAGCGTTTAGGAAAGATCGGGCGCTTGTGTGCCCACATCGGCTGCTAGCGTCGGCCGCGCTCCGACTTGGTGAACCTGAGGGTGAAACGAAATGTAACGAACTTCAAAGCAAAAAGAAAAAGAGATAACTGCTATTTACAGGCGTAATGTTTAACAATTTACAACTGCAGGTTTTTCTTGTTTCTTTAGCTATACGTTATTTGCGTATCCCTCTCTGGAGATCAGAGGGCATGGGATCAGAGAGTGTAATGCGGAAAAGCAAGAGCTGCCTTTCAAACTTTTGGAGCTCGACTGTGGCTAGCCTTTCATTTTTTTTTGCAATAAAATGAACAAATCAAATCAGTTCCGATATACTCTGAATCCGAACAGCTGTAGACGGCGGCTTGTGTCCTTTTACTAATGTCATTTTCGTGCCCCCTTTCACGCAGAATATGTGATGTTTTCAATGAGTTACAAATAACAATTAATAGATAGCGGTAATCTGCATAGTTTTTAAGCATAAAAACGTTTTAGTGTACCCCCCCCCCCCTTTCAACCACCAAATTCTTAAACTTTTGGCCGTCTGTGCATTTCCGCTAAATTTAGCGGGGAGATTAACGTCACGTGAGCTGACGTCACATGCCCTATGCACCGGCCAATTTAGTTTCCCCGCTAGTAGTAGCAGACATGTTTATTACGCCAGGAGAAAACAGGGAAAAAAGAAGGTGACTGCATCGATGACAACGAGGCCTGGACGTTCCAGCACTTGACAGACACACACACATTGAGCACACAGGGATAGTAGATGTGCACCTCCCGGCCCGACTCAATCACAAATTCTAAAATGGAGCCCAACGTGTCGGCCTGGACGTCTTGTGGACCGGAATGGAAGTCGCTGTCCTCCAGGCAGGCTACATGACCTCTGTGCGAGCGCCTCCCCCCCCCCCCCCCCCCCCTCCCCTCTTTCCAGCACCACAGCAGGTGCTCGAGGTTGGCCGCCTTGTCTTCCTTGCAGTAGTTGCGTCCTACAGACTGGACGCCCCATTCCTTCAAAGTTACCCGTCTAGCGGGTGGGAAGGCGGCGTTAGTGGGGATTCTCCCCGGGAGCACCGGTGCCTGCTGGCCCAGCTCCGAGGCCCCGGGTTCGATTCCTGCAGCAGGCTACGCTGTAGCGAGACCCTGTTCGAAAGCTTAATGCACTGTTCCTACTCATCGGGGTCATATTCATCTTCCGCTTCGCCGTTTTTTAAGGAACCGACTGCACGCAGCCGCGCAGTCATGATCCAGAAGAGCCCGAGGCCCACTCGTCGTCTTTCAAAGACTATCCAAGAGCAAGCGAGCGGTACAGTGGACTCGCTCGTTGACCTCTAGCCCGGCATGTGCCTTTGTGCCTTGCTCGAGGAGCTGGACGGAGATCTTCTTGATCCTTCTGATTTCACCGCTTGGCGAGTCACGTTTTTTGCTGTCTCCCAGGGCCGAGGCCGAGTCCGCGAAGAGATGCTGCTCCCTTGGTCGGATCGCCTCGTCGTCGATTACGGTATACGAAGTGCGAACCGGATGGCTCTCAGCTCGCTCCCCTTGACCGACAATTTGTTTCTCGGTATAGAGTGGCGACATAAGCTCAGCGCCGGCGCTGCGACGGCGGCCGTGGCGGGCTGACCCGGCACCGGTGAAAATGCCGCGTCGGTTCGTACCGCCAGCTTCTTCGTATCCATGGCATTTTTCGAACCTTTTACGTGTAGCTGCGGGCGTGATGCTCCTACCTTTTGGGGTTTGATGGACCTGCGTTGCGCTGGAGGTGGCTTCTCTTCTACGTGTGCAATGTGGGATTCCCAAGTGCGGTTGGGGCTCAGGCAGCGGTGGCAGCTCCTCGCAGTGGGTCGGGCTTAATCAGGTCAAGGACGGCTCTGCCGGCGCGTGAATACTTCAGTCTCTCCCAGTGCGTAGCCGCGCATACTGCAACGACTTCCTGGAGCGTGTTGATCTGAGCGTGCCCTCGTAGCTTGGGGACTGGCGTGAAGCGGGGCAGGCCCGTAATCACCCCGGTGGTTTTATTATTGATGACTGCCAGCCGTCTCCACTGCGTCATACGGCAGCGAGGCGCCCCGTAAAAATAGGGCAGGGAAATTGATGTCACGTATCCCATGTACCGTCATGTTTCTCGCTACATTTAAGCGGGAAAATTGATTAAAATATAGATTTTCCTCCACCCTCCGAAACGAATGTTTTAATATCTTTTAACCAAAATTTATACGATTTAATGCTACATTTTATGTATTATAGGACTTTGGAGATAGAGATCGCTGCCAATTTTTTAAGTAATGCAGTCACGTTACCGTCAGAAATTTCAACCGGCTAACATACGCTATTCTTTTTTTTTTGTGCAACGTGAGAGGCGGTAGTTGCATAGCTCGTCTGCCGCGATAAATTACACATGCACATATATATATATTTATATTGTTACGGGTAAACCAAAAAACGCCGTTCCAGTCTTGTTTCTTCGTCTTCTACTACCTCCGTTAGTCCACCGCTTCTTCCTTTACCGTTACACTCGCCCCTCCCAACTGGGCTGTCCGTCTCGGACAGAAGCAACATGTTCATCGCGCGTTACGTAAAGTTTCAGTTGGCCAACGTGAGCAGTGAGAGTCCGGTGTCTACCTGGTTGAGGCAGCGTCCGAAGCTTCTCGAGGCGATATGTTACCGGGCCGAGCTGTTTGCATATTTTAAAGGGTCCGCAGTACCTTGGCATTAATTTTTCTGATCGCTGTGGGCGTCTGAAATGGCTTCGAAGAAGCACTAAGTCTCCCGGGTTGAACGACGGTCTCCCAGTTACTCTACTTAGACGCCCTGCATGCAGCGACTGCTTGTGAAGGATGGCCAGTCGAGCTCTTTCCCTTGCTTCGATTAATCGGGCGGAAAAGTTACGATCATAGTCTTCTGCCCGGCGGGTCCATGTCATCTCGATTGCCGTCTCCTCCGGAAGCGTGGGGAGTCTCCCGTAGACTAGCTCAAATGGCGACTGACTCGTCGTTTCTTGTTGAGACATATTTAGTGCAAACGCGGCTGTGCAGACGTATTGGTCCCAGTTCTTGTGGGACGCGTTGACGAATGCTGCCATTACATCGACCAATGTGCGGTTGGTGCGCTCGACAAGGCCATTTGTTTGAGGGTGGTAGGGTGAGGCCGCGGCATGTTGAATCCCATAATTTCTAAGGGTATCCTTGAAAGAACGCGACATGAACAACGTTCCTCTGTCATAGATTATCATCCGCGGAGCTCCGTGCCGCAACACTAGATGGTTATTTACGAAGCTGACAAGGTGCACCGCTGACGTATCGGGAACTGCTTTGGCCTCAACCCACTTCGTTAAGTAGTCGGTCGCCACAATAATGTGCCTGTTGCCAGTATCTGATTTCGGGAAGGGACCAAGGTACTTCTAGGAGGGATATTTTCAAATCCAGAAAAGATGCAGTTTCGTCTTCGCCCCATTTCCACTTGGTGTCTTTTTTCAGAAGTTGGTTCAAGGGAGCAGCTTTAGCAGAGAAGTTATTGACGAAGCGACGAAAATAAGACGCGAAACCCAGAAAACTCTTCAGTTGCTTTATGCTAGTGGGTGCGGATATGTTGGCAAAGGCTGATAGCTTCGCCGGGTCTGGCCGAATTCCATCTTTGCTGACCACATGACCAAGGTAGGTCACTTCACTGTACCCGAAAAAAACATTTGGATGGGTTTAGACGCAGTCGAGCGTTCGTGTGGGCGTCTAAAACAAGACCTAGACGTTGCTGATGTTCGTCGAAACTGTCGGCATAGACGATTACGTCGTCGAGATAGACCAATGCCATTGTCCATTTTAGACGGCGACCTTCCAGCGTCCATGAGACGCTGGAAGGTCGCCGGCGCATTACACAACCCAAATGGTAAACGCCGGAACTCAAACAGCCCGTCGGGTGTCACAAAGGCTGATTTTTCAGCCTCGTTTGACTCGAGTTCAACTTGCCAGTATCCTGAAATGAGGTCTAATGTCGTGAAGTAGTTGCAACCCTGGAGCCGATCGAGAGCATCATCAAGTCGAGGCAGGGGATACACATCGGGCTTAGTAATGCTGTTTAACTTTCTGTAGTCTACACAGAACCTTGTCGAGCCGTCCTTCTTCCTGACGAGCACGACGGGTGATGACCATGGGCTGTTGGAGTGTGCCACTACGCCTCTCCGGAGCATATCGTCCACTTGAGTGCTGATCTCCTGACTTTCGGAGATCGACACTCGTCGGGGTTGGTGATGTATTGGCGCGTGGTCACCGGTGTTGATGGTGTGGCGAATTAAAGGCGTACATCCCAATTCTTGTTTTGTAATGGCTATACAGTGACGGAACTTTTTGAGTAACGACTGTATGGACTCCCTCTGCGTTGCTGTTAGGTCTGGTCCAAAGTTAAATTCTGTCCACGGAATGTTATCATTTTTGCTGAGTCTGCTCTCCGAGGTGGGTACCACCGGAGAACACGAAACGGTTGCGATCATGGTCTCTGGCAATATTTCAAAAGCTATTCCTAAATTTTCACCTCGCTTAAGGTGAATGTCATCAGTGGCCAAGTTAACTACTAGAATGTTAAGGGCACCTCGTCTCGAAGAGATGAGGCAGCGAGGCGTTGCAAATTCGGTTCCAGGTTGTGAGTGAAGGACTGCTTCGACTAAAAAATCTCCTGATCGCCGATTACCCTGAATCGATGCTTGAACCCAGAGCGCTGAAGATTTCGGAACCGTTACGTCTAGCATGGAGAGGACTAAGCAGGTGGAGGGATCGTGGGTGCACTTCAGAGGTAACAGAGGATAGAAAGCTTTCACCCATGTTCGACAGCAAACTTCAACCTATGTTCTGGCTACCAGTTGGATGTTACCCGAAAGTATTCGGAAACACTTAGCCAAGTGAAGCAGTAGACAGTAGAAGTAGTAGAAAAATGTACTAGGTTGTTTAATGTTCGGCTTGGGATCATCACAGTGGATCGAGGGAAACGTGTCCTCTGACGTCATCTGGGACTTAGATGGCTGTGATGATGACAAAACAGCGTGACCACGTGCAAAGGAGACTAGCAACTCCACCTTGGAACACCAGTCACACCCGAGAATGACTTGGGGGTTTAAGTTTTCCACAATAAAAAAACAAAGATTTACAGTCCTGCCCAGAGCTTCGACGGTCAATTCACAACACCCCAGGTAAGGTATGAGAGCACTGTTTGCTGACACCAGACGAGTGTCCTTACAGTCAGTGGCCGCTGCCGCGTGGTCCGTCGATCGCAGCAAGGCAGCGTCAATGACGCTCACACCAGCCCCCGTGTCTATAATGGCATCGATTGGTTGCGTGAATCCGTGTATTTTAATTGAAAGGTGAGGTGTAAGCGACCTGCTCACCGACGCTGCGGCCAGAGGGACTTCGTGGATTACGCGGGACCCTGCCCCGTCGGGCCCGCGTGGGTGTTTTCCTGGTGTTGAGAGGTCGGATTCGGGCACGAGCGAGCAAGGTGACCTAGACGTCCGCAGTTGAAGCAGTGGCGCCAGTCAGGCCTTCGACGCCTGTATTGCGAGTTGTCAGGTAGAGGATTCTGAATTATGGGTCGGACAGTGGAGGTGGTGGCTCTGTTCGCCGCGTCCATTTCCAGCGCGTGACCCAGTGCAGCGCTGAGTGTGGTAGGACGAGCGAGCCGCACAAATCGCTGAATTTCGGAGTTGCGGATGGCATCGATGAAAGCTGATGTAGTCATCAGGTGAAGTGTGGCTTCGGAGCACCCTAGAAGTGCTTTTCTTGCCAGTCTATCGACAGTGTCGGCCAGTTCTTGGAGTGACTCTGTGCCCTGGCGATAGGTTTTGAGTGACGTGAGATGTAGTTGCTGTAGATGGGAATCATTAAAACGAGCTTCTAGTGCTTGCAGGAGGAGCTCATACGTGGTTCGACTTGAATCCGGTACACTTTCAAGGAAGTCGGCGGCTTTCCCACGGAGCTGGGCGACCAGGGCTGCAGCCTTGCCTTGGGAATGCCACCCATTGTGTTGGGGTATACCGTTTCAAGTTGGATGATAAATGCGCGCCAAGATCCAAGTCCATCAAAAGTTGGAGGTTTAAGACGCATACCATCGGAATGTATATGAGCAAGTCCGGCCTGGGGTCTCTCAGCTTCGTCGGGTGGGCGGCGACGTACGGTAGATGTCTCTTGGACTTGCGGAAGGTCACCTGAGTCTCCGGGTCGCATGGTTGGGAGACCCTCTTCAAGGTGCTGCAGGCGGTCTTGTACAGACGTGAGGTGGTGGTGAACCTCGGTGAGTCGTTGGTTCACGTTCTCTTCAACGTGAGTGACGCAGACGGCGAGGCGACTGTCGAACTGTTCAAGCAGAGTTGCGGCATCTGTCGCGCTCTTCTCCGCCAACCGGTTGTAGAGCTGTTCAGTAAGCTCGGCCCACGGTGTCTCCTCCGCTGTTGCTGCGTGGGAGCGGGTATTCATGCTGTTTGGAAAACCGCTGCCACCATTTGTTACGGGTAAACCAAAAAAACGCCGTTCCAGTCTTGTTTCTTCGTCTTCTACTACCTCCGTTAGTCCACCTCTTCTTCCTCTACCGTTACAATATATATATATATATATATATATATATATATATATATATATATATATATATATATATATATATATATATATATTGTGGGGGTTCTGCATTTAGCTACCAACACAGGTACCGATAGAGTCACCAAAGGGTTATTTCAACAGCGGCGGCGATCTCAAAGGAGCCGTCAAACCTAGTAGCGCGTTCCCCACATCGCGGCAATGTAGACGACGTTTAGGGCTACATTACCGCGGGTCTGTTCGATTAATTACCTCCGTCGGTGCCAATGATCGACTACCTTGTCTCACTCTCTCGAATATAGCGGAAGAGAAAGACACGCGTACCAGAGTAAGGACAGAGTCCCAAGAGCATTTATTACAACACCCTTAAAATGAACTACCATGTCCCAATCCAAAATGCACCCCGCGCCGACATGGTAAGAAAATGTCCTTACCTGCCAGACGCGGGGTTCCGGAGAGCCAAGATGGGGGAAGCATCGGAGAAGTCGCCGACACACGTCCTATCTCTTTCGCGGTCACCCGGACGAGTCCCTTTCCCGAAAGCGGGAAAACAAGAGGCGAAACCTCCTCGCCTGTCAGCAGTGATCCGCATCCGAGCGGGGGGACGGAAAAAGGTCCCCCCGGGAGAGAGTGAGGAGGAGAGCCCCCCAAGCCAGGCGGCTCTCCTACACTTCACGAACAGGTCGGAGCTCGCGGCGAAGGAGGCCGAGTGTTCCGACCCGCGGCCGTTATCGCAGCCATCGGGGAAGGGAGATTACAGGAATCCCCACAATATATATATATATATACAGGGTGTCACAAAAGAAAATATACACCGTCTTTTTTACCGCAAAAATAAACTAGGCGTCGCTGAACGCTCATTCTCCGCCCAAAAGTAGAGCTAGAGGTCACAACCAGATTCCAAAGTTTCAGCCCTATCCGATAACTTAATCAAAAGTTATAAGTGATTTTCTGAAAATTTCAATGGGAAAATGTAGCCCATTTTCGCCCGTTTTCGGTTTCTGGTGCCATAGAGCCCCATGTGTTCGAAAACTCCGTTGGCCGCCATTTTCCCATTGAAATTTTCAGAAAATCACTTATAACTTTTGATTAAGTTATCGGATCGGGCTGAAACTTTGGCATCTGGTTGTGACCTCTATGCGCTACCTTTAGGTGGAGAATGAGCGTTCGGCGATGCCTAGTTTATTTTTGCGGTAAAAAAGACCGTGTAAATTTTCTTTTGTGACACCCTGTATATATATATATAGGAACAGCTCCTGGGATAAAAAGAAAGCACTCGAGAGAAATATATTCCAAAAGATATTTGCCCTTAAGGAGATGTTCTTCCGAATCGAGGAGAGAGTCGCCAAAAAGTAGAGTACGGATACGTTTCGAGCCTGGTAGGCTCTTCGTCAGTCCAAACAAGAACACTTTGTTTTCCTTTTCTTTCAATCAAAGAAAAAACGGCCCCAAAGAGGAAGAAGTAATTGGAAAAATCCTTACCGTTTAGCGGGTATCTACTCAACTAAATTCTCGCTTAAGAGTTTAATATATCCTGATACAAAAGCAGTAAATAATATTGAAGTAATTAAAAATAATATTATTAACGCTATTATTATCACAAAACCAGTTTTTGGGACATGTGCGGCGAGATGTTTTCGTGGCGCCCTCCTGTGGTTCCCCCTTGTGACGTCATTACCTTGCAAACAACAAGTTCGATGGTGTTTGTTATTAGCATGGTGGAAGCTTGAAATCATTGCGCTCTCAAAGGAACACTGCCAACACCGTCAAAATTAAAGTTCTTTCATTCCTCTTATTTCCGTCGATGATAAATCCCCTTTCCGACGTCATAGTCAGCGTTCGGCCAGTCGTGGAAGGCCAACCACAGCGACGCTTTCGGTCGCGCACGGGGCTAATTGCTATTAGCGGCGAGATGTTTTGGTGGCGCCCTCCTGTGGTTCCCCCTTGTGACGTCATTACCTTGCAAACAACAAGTTCGATGGTGTTTGTTATTAGCATGGTGGAAGCTTGAAATCATTGCGCTCTCAAAGGAACACTGCCAACACCGTCAAAATTAAAGTTCTTTCATTCCTCTTATTTCCGTCGATGATAAATCCCCTTTCCGACGTCATAGTCAGCGTTCGGCCAATCGTGGAAGGCCAACCACAGCGACGCTTTCGGTCGCGCACGGGGCTAATTGCTATTAGCGGCGAGATGTTTTGGTGGCGCCCTCATGTGGTTCCCCCTTGTGACGTCATTACCTTGCAAACAACAAGTTCGATGGTGTTTGTTATTAGCATGGTGGAAGCTTGAAATCATTGCGCTCTCAAAGGAACACTGCCAACACCGTCAAAATTAAAGTTCTTTCATTCCTCTTATTTCCGTCGATGATAAATCCCCTTTCCGACGTCATAGTCAGCGTTCGGCCAATCGTGGAAGGCCGACCACAGCGACGCTTTCGGTCGCGCACGGGGCTAATACCTGGTGTCATGTGAAGCCAATGAGAGGCCCAATGACAAGCGTTTGCTCGTGTCATATTAAACGATGAAGCGAGAAAAAAAAAGAAAAAAAAAAGCAACAGTGCGGCACCGATTAGAAGATCTCAAGACCTTTCCAAAAAGGAGCGTGTGGCCGTGCCATTTTTAGTGTTTGTGCGTATGGCGCGTGCTTTGCTCGCTTTCCGAAGCGACGAACACGCACGTGCTGGGCTGTGAAGATCGCACGCTGGACTGTGATTTTGTAAACATTGGAAAGGTCTATAGACCGATCTCACTAAACGTTCGGCGCATGCGTGACGCCGCCATAACTTTAGTTCCCAGGAGGCAGTGCACGAGTGGGATCGTGCCGTCTCGTGCTCTACACGCGCAGAGCTCCAGCGAGGTTGTCGCAGGTGCAGATGCATCGCGGCAGCGGTGGCGTTGTCAAACTGGCTGGTGAGATTGGTCTATTAAATGTCCATAAAAAAAGACGGCAATGAACCTTTCGAACTGTTAAGGCCCTTCGGTTCTGAATTATTAAATTTATAAATAAATTCAGATTCTTTATTTTTTCGATCTCTGGTGGTTCGAAAGCCCCCCTGAAGTATAATAAAATTAAAATCAGAAAGTCCGTTATGTCCCGCGGAGTTTAAGTGACGAGAAACTGGTCCGGCAACGTGTTTACGTATATGACTTTTATGTAGATTCATGCGTTTTCTTTTGCTTGTTTTAGTTTCTCCTATGTATTGAATTAGGCATTTTTTACATTGAATCAAATAAATAACATTTTCCGAATTACAGTCAATGGTACCATTTATTTTCTAATTAAAGTTATTTGATGCGCTACGAATAGAGTTAGCCATTATTATATCATCACATAAACTACATTGGTTATTATTGCATTTTATGCAACCAAGAGGGACCAAGCTACGTCCGATGGAGTTTTTGGACTGTCTAAAAAAAATCCAATAAATTACGTGGTCTCCTAAACGCTATACCAGGCGGTCGAGGGATAACAGCCTTTAAGCAGTGTCCATGTGTAAAATATTCATGTGTCGTCTAACAATATTATTTATGGTTGGAAGTTTTGACTGGTAAGGTTACATTAGTTGTAATTCGTGGTATAATCTTATAATTTTATTATACTTCAGGGGGGCTTTCGAACCACCAGAGATCGAAAAATAAAGAATCTGAATTTATTTATAAATTTAATAATTTAGAACGGAAGGTCCTTAACAGTTCGAAAGGGTCATTGCCGTCTTTTTTTATGGACATTTAATTGAGATCTTCTAATCGGTGCCGCACTGTTGCTTTTTTTTTTCTTTTTTCTTTTTTTTTTTCTCGCTTCATCGTTTAATGTGACACGAGCAAACGCTTTTCATTGGGCCTCTCATTGGCTTCACATGACACCAGCTATAGTTGGCTTAGGTCCAACCACATGTCCCAAAAACTGGTTTTGTGATAATAATAGCGTTAATAATATTATCTTTAATTACTTCAATATTATTTACTGCTTTTTTATCAGGATATATTAAACTCTTAAGCGAGAATTTAGTTGAGTAGATACCCGCTAAACGGTAAGGATTTTCCCAATTACTTCTTCTTCTTTGCGGTCGTTTTTTCTTTAAAAGGAAAACGAAGTGTTCTTGTTTGGAGTGACGAAGAGCCTACCAGGCTCGAACGTATCCGTACTCTACTTTTTGGCGACTCTGTCCTCGATTCGGAAGACCATCTCCGTAAGGGCAAATATCTTTTGGAATATATATATATATATATATATATATATATATATATATATATATATAATCACTGTCAGCCTAAGAAAACCAGGGCTCTGCTTCTTAGGTTCACACTTCTTGCCTCGTGATTTTTCTCCTCCGGCGTTCTTATGGACAAAGCCCGCAAAGTCTTAAACTGTTTCGGCAAGTCCTGAACTGACAACGTCTTAAACTGTTCAGGACCCGCCACCTCTTGTGTTCCTTAAGCTGACGGCGTCTACACTACAAGCTAAGAAAACAAAAAGGTATGTGAGCTAACTATTCCTCGAAACACGGAGACAGCCAATCACGGAGAAGAAAGAAAAGGTTCCAGCGAATGACAAAACTTTAAATACGGTTAAATCTAAAGAAAGAGAAATTGCGATATGCACCGGGACAATGACAAAGTGAAACGTCATGTTTAGCGTCCCCACCCAACACCAGCTAGAATAATCAAAACCTCCGCATCGCCTTCCCTCTCTCTCTATGAAACGTCATCACAGTCGGATCGCGCCAACTTGGCTATTGGGCCCGAGTCCGACCTTCGACGCGCTGATTGAACACGAGCCCTGGCCGAACACTGACGTAGACTCGTACCCAATGTCAGGCCTTGATCGATCTGACTGTGATGACGGTGCGGAGGCCTTCTGCTTATCTGGATGGTGATGCCCCACCACGCACATACATTTATTTTTATAATCGCATTCCGTTTTGTTTTTTATTTGCAGGCATTTTTTTTTTTTACTTTTCGTGATTGGCTGGGTTTTTTCATATTCCGCAGTAAACTGAACTCGCAGGCTTTTTGTTTTAGGTTGTATAACTTAAATTTGTTTTTGCTCTGCCTAGACAGGAATGACGACCAGTATTTTCTAATCGCGGTGCTGACTATGGACCTTTGCATAAAATCGCCTCCTCCGCGCTGCCATCTTTGTCTGCTGGGCTGTGGAACACCTTCTGAGCATGCGCTGTTGCTCTGCTGTGCGGTGCATCAGACGCGGCGCATGCGTCCACCACTCAGTGACTCAGCATTTTTCGCACGGGTGACGAACGATAAAAATATCTGTAAGATTTTTTTTTTTAATTTTTTTCTGGTGTCTAGGACGTACTATGAATCCCTCGAAATCCCCGTGGGGCTTCACCGCACGCTAACTTCAATATTTAAATGCGCCCGGTTTTTCTTCTTGCGTGCCGCGCAGTAATGTATCGGGGCCGCATCTCATTTTTTGATTGAAGCGAATTCCTCTAAGGGTATGCAATAAACAGAACGGTTTATGGCAAAATATACAATAAGAAACAAAACAAAACAAAACAGAAACAAAAAAAAAACAAGTTCGGCGAACAGTCATTGACGTATTCTTTGAAAACCCCGAGGATTGCCCGGAAAGGTTTACATTTTATTTGAACCGTCAAAAGGGCATTCCCTCACGCACACACTTTAAGACCAATCGCTGCGTTGTAGAGAACACATTCAGCAAAGGACAAAACGCGAAAACAAAAAAGACTTCTTCTGAAAATGCGATTGTATCAGGAACAGTAAACGAGCAGTACGTATAATGCTCATAATGTCCCTGTGCAAATTGTGTGTTTTGAGTAAACTTGCTCTTTGTGTCCCATGATTCGGAGGAGGTGCATGCTCGCAGGGTCGCAGCGATGAGTGATAAGCTTTGGGGGGAAGCACACACAGGCAAGAATTGTTTGAAAGGAATTTTTATTCATTTGCTCGTTTGTTTTGTGTTGCACGTATGTTTATACAGCTGGAAGGTAGCCCTAGCGAGGGTTTGAGGTCTCCGCATTCGATGATACATTTAGCCAGGGCATTGGGACTGCTAGCCCGGGAGTTTTGACGTGCATCCCGCAGTACGGGATACGCGACCGTACACCGGTACGATACTCATCCAGATCGAAACGGGCAGGGGTGGAATTTGAGCCCTGAATACCTGGGTTCTGCAGCGCGAGGTTTTCGAGTTTCTGCGCGTTAACACAGTCGGCCACCTATCAGCCCCAAGAAGCTTTGAAAAGTGCGCAGCCCCAAAGATTAATTTACTATAGTAATTGACGGCTTAAAAAAACGGAGGGCGAGGCCTATTATGTTCTCACTTCTGCATTTGTAATGTGTCCTTGGGCGTTTTTATCGGCTGATGTTTTAATCTCATCGACCAGAAGAATAAAAAAGTGCTCCAAACCCGTTACGCCCGGAGTTTCTTAAAATGACTGTATAGCTTTTGTTTTCTTAAGCTTCACAGATTTGCTAAAAAAAGCCGTTAAAGCTTTACTATAATGCAGTTTGTGCACGGGAGTAATACGGCGAGGGAGAGATATTACAGGGGGCTAATGTTAACAATCGTATGTAATAGGCCTCTTGCAAAACTAAAGTGATCCAAGCGACGTAGTTCCACGCAAAGCATCTTAGGATTCCACTGGCAACAGTTTCGGTTTTGATTTTCCGATCCCACTTCACGACATCCCGTTACGACCAAATACACCGTTGCACTTTCAAATACGTGTCTTTCCTTAAATGAATGATACTGTTGGTGTTGCGTACACCAGTACGGATAAAATGCTAGGCGTGCTTTTTGGGCTCCCGACATGCCATAGTTTGTGCGTGCAGGTAAACAAGGGATTACGATAGCAGATGCAAGAAGAAGTATAGTGGACTGATCATCCCATTTCGTTGCCTCCTCAATGCTTCCTAAATGATTTGTGAGCCGGGAGGATCGTGCTGCAGTCTGGAGTGGTAGCCACGGGCCGCCAGTAAGGTATGAAACGCGACCGGCTGTACTCCTGCTCCTCGCTAAGTCTACAGGCAGTTCCTTACGGCCGATGGAGGCCCGTGTTTCAACGGGGGCTCTCACACAGATGAATGGGTGCAATACAAGAGAGCGCAGATTTTGTTTGCATGCAGTGTTGAGGTTCACTATTCCGTCAAAAGGCGATCGAAATAGAAACCATGCCACTCGTCTCCACATCCAAAGTGGCCCCCTAATGCAACGCGCGCACTGTTGCGTGCAGGGATTTCTGAAGGCATTCTATATTAGAGACTCGCTGAGCGTCATTAAAAACCAGAATATCAGTCAGTATTAGAAAGAGCTGGAGCACGGGGTAAGCACGGTGGAGCGCTAAAGGTACCCGGCACTCGTGCAGCTGGAGCAAGGCTAAAGGTGCGACAACGAGCGCGCGCGGTTTTTCAGTCTCTTATCACGGCCCCGGCATCGTGGCTGTTGCAGGAGTGGTAAATGTAGCACACTAGGTCGCTTCCCACACGCTCGAAGTCTTTCTAAAAATAGGGAGCTCTAGTAGACCGTAAACTAGAGCTTCGCTTTGCTAGCGGGAGCTCGTGCCGTCAATGTGAAGCGTGCATTGAACACGCGCCCCGCTGGGCCCTCTTTCCGCAGAATTCGATCTACTAAAACTCAATGGCAAATGTTTTAGTGGTCTTCGATGACGATCCGCAAGTTTATAATTGGAAACATATGTCTATTTTCTAGGGCTTGAACTTTGACAGAATAACCTACCAATTAATCGATTAATGCTCTAATCGCAATCATATTTTTAACCGATTAATCGAATAAATGTTGAAAAACAAAAGAAAAAGCAAAAATTTCCAGCTTTCACCACGCAGTCGTGGACGAGATTTACCTGTATGAAGGCAATCTTTAGGTGAACTTTTAAGCTAAAGTAAACTGTAGGGGCGAAATTCGTAACATCAAACAAGTGGATAAGATTGTAAGTGTCCCAGTCACTTCAACGCCGCGCGAGTGTCCGCCTAGAGCAGCAGAGACTTTTGCGAACAATCGAAGGAATTCGCTATATTGCCGGACAATATCAACGAACCTCTTTGCCTCTGCGGCTGAAGTAATGATTTGTGAGTGTGTTTTTTTAGAGCGCAGCTCTTAGGCGCCCGTTTCCGGCTTGAGCGGCGTCGGCGTCAGCGTCGGCGTAACCGCGCGGTGCATCATGGGTCAATTTCCCCGCTAAATTTAGCGGAAAAGTTTACCCGCTAAATCTAGCGGGAAATTTTCCCCGCTAAATCTAGCGGAAAAATTTCCCCGCTAAATCTAGCGGAAAAGTTTACCCGCTAAATCTAGCGGCAAATTTTCGCCGCCAAATTTAGCGGAAAATTTTGCCCGCTAAATTTAGCGGAAAAAATTCCCCGCCAAATTTAGCGGGAAATTTTTCCCGCTAAATCTAGCGGAAAATTTTTCCGGCTAAATCTAGCGGAACATTTTCCCCGCTAAATCTAGTGGATAATTTTCCCCTAAATGCGGGAGGGCAGGAGAGCAGGAGGGGCATTGCCCCCTCTACGTACCTTCCCCTCCTCCTCCTCAAGAGCTGCGCTCTAATTCGGCGTTACAGGGAGTTGTAAACGGCTTTCATTTTTCTTCCTCTCCTGCTACGGCCCCCACTCGAGGGAACAATTCTCTTTTCCGATTTTTTCTTTAGTCTTTTCAACTACACATCAAGTTTTATTTAACATCTGAAACTGTACATTTTGCCATTTATCGTACTATCAGGAAACAAAATGTAACTTTTGACTTTAATAAAACAAAAAAATACCTATGCATGGGATTGAACAAAACCGATTAATTAATTGATTAAAGGGTGGTGATCAATCGGGTTAAAATTTTTAATCAGCGACCAGGCCTACTATTTCCACTAACTAACAATTTAATTGACCAAATTTAGGTAATTATTCGTCTCATTGAGACGATTATCCCCCTACTTATGTACCCCTGCCCGTACAACTCACCTGCACAAACTGCATTAGTGTAGCTTTCACGGCGTTTTTTTAAACAAATATGCTAAGTTTAAAAAGAAGCAACGAGTATTGTTTCCGAGATCTCAAGAACCACAGGCTGTAGCGAGCATCTCATTATCGCCGCTTAGCTAATGGGATTGCGACATAAGCCAATAAGAAGGCCAAGGAACCAATCACGTGCAACATGAGAGCATCATCAGCATAATGAGGAAGGGCCTATGCACGTCTATTTTTCCGTTCAGCATCCTACGTTCTACATACCCTCTCCCCGACGCCGAGCAGCCGACTAGGACTCGGTTGATCACTCCGCTTTTATTTTATTTTCCCGGTTGCGCTCTCTTTCTGTCACTTTCTGTATCTCTCTCTCTCTCTCTCTCTCTTTTCCTCTTTCTATGTCCGAGTCAATGAACCGCAATCTGCGTTCGAACGATTAGCGTGACGTTTACACTGATCGTTGTACCAGTGCAGATTACGTTTTTTGAGCACAGGATTTCTTTCTTTCTTCTAAACCTTCGCTGGGCAGGCTTCCTATATACCCCGTGTCCCAAATAGCGGCCAGGCTTTTCAAGCCATAGGGCTCCCTATGGTTTGAAGACCGGTGGCTTCGTTGCGTTTTCATAGGAGTTAAGCCTTTTTCTTTTTTAGAGCGCAGCACTTAGGCGCCCGTTTCCGGCTTGAGCGGCGTCGCCGTCGCCGTCGGCGTAACCGCAAGGTCACGTGACCCCCCCGAGGTCACGTGACGCCCAGGTGACGTGACCCCCTCCCCTCCCCCTCCGAGATCACGTGAACCCCCCTCCCAAGATCACGTGCCCCCCCCCCCCCCCCGCCGCGCCTTCCCCTCCTCCTCAAGAGCTGCGCTCTAATTCGGCGTTACAGGGAGTTGTAAACGGCTTTCATTTTTTACCTTTTCCTCAGGTAAGTTCGATCTTTGCGAATTTTATAGAAAAAATGCACCACCTGTGGCCAACGCTGTACAAATTCGGAACGCGATAGGTTACAAACCGATTTCGATTTAAAGAGCCTGGCCGCTATTTGGGACACCCGGTAGATTGCAGTGCTTGACCGAACGCACGTCTTGCGAAAAAGACGAGTCAATGAAACGATTACTTTTTATTATTATTTTTATTTATTACCACATTGCCCGGTGGACGCTACACTCTACGAAATCTGGAACGACGACTTTACTTCGTCAGCTCTTTGCGGAACCAGTCCTTGAAATCTATGAAGCTCGACGAAGAAGCTAATTAAAATTTTAAACCTGAAAAGAAAAAGAAACAGTGCGTTGTGGCAGAGTGAAACGTCATGCATACTGCCAGAGAGCAGACTGTATTTGGGGGTCTAAAATAATATAAGCCTCGTCATTGGCCGAGGCTCCCTCGGTAGGTTGCAGTGACTGGCCTTTTCAAAGCGCTTTTTGGGAGAGTATAGTCGCCCGCTTGGGGTATCTTAGAGCGTATAAGTACGTGAAAGACATTACAGGATAAACTAATATATCGCGGCACACCATCGAGCAGTAAACCTCCGCAAGGATATTGTCAGTATCGCAATAAAAGTATAACGTAATAACGAGAAGAAAGGAGAGCGAATAGAAGGATGTATCTGATAGGATCGCTAACAAACAAAACATATTTGCTTCGTAAATCACGCGGCGGACCCGAAAGAACCTGGAAACCTAATTTCGACAAAATAGCGCATTTATTTTGTACACGCTCAACTTTAAGTCGCCTTAAAGTCGCTGTCGCACTAACAATACATCATAAAAAAAAACAGCTTGGAGTCATTGTTTGAGGCAAGTTTGCTCCTCGTATAAGGGTCCTGTCATATAACTCGTACAAAAACTGTCTGCAGGCCATTCTGTCATCGTGTCTGCGGCGAACAACGTGTCTTTGGTGTGGTGCATTTCCAGCGTGGCTGCGGATTTAAGGTGCTCACCACCTGCTGCAGTACACTTCTCGGTACGTTTCTTCCAACGCTCAAAACAGCCTTTAAACTCGTCGATGTTGATGCCTCTTAGAGCTTCTGCCGTTTTTCTTGGTTTTGTTTCACTTCTTTTACATCGGTAAACTGTTTCCCTTTTAAGAACTTCTTGTTTTGAAGTTGTTTTCCGGGGAAACAGACAAAGAAATTACACGGGGCGAGGCCGATTGACTAGGCAGGAGTCATGACGTTTCCGTTGAATAACAGCTAAACACTCGACGCGGTGTGGGCAGGCGCGTTATCATTGTTAACAAACTAGTCTCCTGTTCGCCACAACTCGGGACGTTTCTTGCGAAAATCGTGACGCAGCCCTCTCGGAACTTCCATATAAAAGCCTCGGTTGACTGCTTGATTTGAGCCCGAGGAGCAAATTCCGAGTACAGAATCCTTCTTACGTCAAAGAAACGGATGATCATTGTTTTCATGTTGAACTTCACTTGCCGTGCTTCCTTGGGTCGTGGCGAAGGGACATTTTTCTATTTTCTCAACTGCTGTTTCGTTTTGGGGTTATAGCCGTAACACCGAGGCTCATCTTCGGTCATGACGGGAAAAAGGTGGCCGAGTCTGAAAGCGCACACTAATGTCACTGGATCTTGGGAAAGTAGAGCCAAGCTCCCCGCATGGTCGCCATTTTCGTAAATGGAATGAGCACATTCTTTTTGACATCACATCTTTCCTTCCCTCTCCCCTTTGGCTATGCGAGTCTTTACCCTGCCTAGAGAAAAACATTTCGCGTAGCCATTAAACCCCCTTTCCCGTTTTATACACCACATCCCCCCCCTTCTCTTTGACTTCTTCATTCTTGGTGGGCCGAACCAAATTACTTTTGACCGGTTGCTTTGTAAAGACATTTCTTGAATACCGAGATTTTGTTATCCACACACCGACGAAACAAGCGCATATCTTCGTACCTCCACCACAAGCGGCGTCAGTGCAGCATTCCCTGCCATTAAATACGCAGGGAAAACAATGACATCGTAAGATATATGTCGAGACAAGCATGATTAATAAGGGGATTGCATGCACACTGCCAAAGACGCTAATATTGGCGAGGAACCCTTTAAGCACGATGATGCTGCATGGAGATCTTGGTGCGACTGGTTCAGAATGACCCCCTCGAAGCTTCGAAGATTTTAATGGACCGAAATGGCGATTGGCCATGGCAACAGATACCTATCAGCCAATCACCTTGTGAGGTGTGGTCGCGTGTATGCAAGCAGGGAAGGCAATGGAGCCACTCTCCCGGGATCCACTGACTTTCGCCGTGTTCCAATATTTACTCGACCTTACTCCAGGGTAAGGGTTTTGTACTTTGGCGTTCCGAAACCTACCCGCGTCCAGCGTTTTTCAATCGGTGTTGTCACGTGACACGACCCGCCGGAGTAACTCGGATTCATTTGGGTAAGATTTGGAACACTGCCTTTAGCGCACACTAGCTCGGAGTGAAAGGTCGCGCTGCAGAACCCAGGGATCTTGGGCTCAATCCCCACCCCAGCCCGTTTCGACCTGGATGATCATCGTACCGGCGTGCGGTCGTGTATCACTACTGCGTGATGCACGTTAAAGACCCCAGGCTAGCGGTTGTACCACATCGACTAAATTTCTCATCTACAGCTGAGACACCAGACGCCCATTGAAGCTGACTAATACCCCTGTCAGACGGGCACCTCAAATGACATTTACCCCAAATGACATTCAGTGTAAATGTCATTTATGCAGTGTCACACGGCAACTCAAATGACATTTGACTTAAATGACATTCGAGCTCAACTGAGTTCTCCCAAACTCATCTACGGCTCGTAAATGTGTAGTTTCGTCAACAGCGGTCAGCACAAGTTCCGCGAATTGAAATAAAACATTATAAATAATATAAATACAATTGAAAACAATGCTTGTACCAATTATTTTTAGAAAAAAATGCTTATAACGTGTATATCTCGCACACCTTTTGCGATATATTTGTTTAATATACTCGCGGTCTCAGTTGCGCGTCAAGAACACGTTCCGGCAGTTCCGGATCCATCGCACTACGATCATTGTCGTCAGCAGGCTCCATCGCTACAGGGTCCCGGTCTTTGCTTGAATCGATCGCAGACGTAAACGTCAACGAGGCATACGAATCCGGCGAAGAACGAAAGAGCGCGAGGAACAACGGCGAGCAAGATGCACGGAGTTCCGAAAGCAGACGAGCCAAGCGGCGGAACGGCTACGGCTACGGATTACTTGGGATTGCGGACGTCGTGTCATAGTTGCCACAAAACACCTTGTCTTCGTCAAAACGTGAACTTAGTTTTCATCACCGTGTTTGAATTTTATGTTCTGAGAATTCATTACATCTTATTTACTTAATAAACAATAAAATAAACACTAGTTTGCCGGGTTAACAACAGACCGCTATCGTGATAGACATCACCTAAATGACATTTGAGTTGCCCGTCTGGCACGACACGACTTAAATGTCATTTGAAAATCCTAAAGGCCTTTAGCGTAAATGACATTCAAGGTGCCCGTCTGACAGGGGTATAACTTGCGGTGGTATAAACATACACACATCATGATTTGTTTCATCGGTCATGACTTTGAAAAACAAAAATCAGAACCATCCCCCAACTGCCCCTTCAAAGCATGGTACGCAGCCAAGCGACTGCCTTTTTTTTTAGGTATTCGAAACAGGAATTTTGCTACAAACTGGTTTTATGCGCCTATCCTCCGATAAAATTTACAGAGAGGAACTCCACAACACTCCAGTCAACTCCACAAGATCATCAATGGTCCGGCGGCGGTTATAAAATACAGCTCGAGAAATCCTTGACGGCCTCTTCAGTTTAGCTGGTCAAAGGACTCCCGAAACGAGGTTGATCGTAAACCGACATTTCGCATTGTTAAAAAAAAAGGTAAATTTATGTTTCTCTTAGAGCAGCTTCCTTGTAAGTCGTCTGCAGCATAACAACTGTTTCCGCCGTATTTGCGTGTTTATTATTACCAGGAAACAAAAGCTCACTGTCATGACTTCGTTCGTATAATCAGCCATTAGAAA
>JABSTQ010002355.1:0-106685 GCA_013358835.2 Ixodes persulcatus | reverse complement strand
TCACAAAAAAAAAAACAAAAAAAAAAAGAAGCACTTCGATCACACGTGCGCGTCCGCTCCGAGTGTGCACAGGTATTCACGTGGCTCGTACTGACACTCTCGTATTGAAACGTATCTTTTTTAACGTCGGCTCGCTCCAGCATTTTCGAGGCCGCGAAAAACGCCGCGGCGAGTTGCTTCCATCTACGTCGCTTTGCAACGACTGGCACGGGCCGTTTTTTACCAACTATGACAGTTGTGTTGACATCGGAGGAACGAGCTGGGAGCATACTCCGGATGAGTACGCGGAGCGAACAGGTGAAGATGTCAAAGTAACAAAATATCTGCAAATAGCTCTATTTTGACTAAAACCGGACATGACGTCACAGACGTCAAACTACTACGCTACTACTGCTACTTCGCTCTGCCCCGTATCGACCTCCAAAAAAGGCGTCCCGAGTGCATCCCGTGTTTCCCAATTAGGCATGGATGGATGGATGGCAGAGCCGAGTTTGGCCATACATTGGATTGAATAGGCGAGCATCTCGGGCCAACCACAGGCCGCGAAACAGCCCCTAGCGGTGATCGCGTGCTCTAAATTTGTGCCACGACTATACTTCGTTTCACTATGTGCGAGCGAAGGCAAAACTGGAAGCGCGAGCACGGAAGCTCCGTGCGTTCAGGCTTTGCTCGAGCGCGCGAGCTGGGGAGAAATGCAAAAAGCGCTGGTCTCGCGCTTCTAGCTTTGGCTTCGCTCGCAGGTAAAGTGAAACGAAGTATAATTTGAGCCGTGCCGAGCGGAACTCCGCGTCTCAAGACGCTCGCGCACCCCACCCTTTGCACTGCTTTCTTTCAGCCAGTCTCAGGACGCTGTTCTAGCAGTGCAGACAAAGGCATGGGCACGAGCGCGTGGCTTTGGAAAGTGCCTCCTATGCACGAGGTCTCGCACAAACAATATCGTTTCGCTGAGCTAGGCTCACGCGCCTGTGCCTTTGTCTTCACTGTCGACATTTGTGAGATGGAGTAGAAGTCTCCTGATTGGTCGACGCTGTGTCACAAATTTAGTTTACGCTCTAAGCGCGGGGGGAATATTCGGCGCTGGCGGCGGCCTTTGCTCCGCCTATTGACTCCGTAAGTGTGACGTCATGGGTCCAAACAAACGGTTGCTAGGGTCGTTGTTATGGACGAATACATGTGGCTCGGTTTCGCTACGAAAACCCGACCGTTCAAAAATCAGGAGTAGGATTTAAACTTTTAAAAATCACAGATATAGAAAGCTTGAATGTCATATGTGTTTCGACAGAAGTGTGCCGGTAATCGCTCGTTTCTGAAATATTTACGACTGCAACTTCCGGTCCTCAAGATGCCTGCAGCAGACGACGAATGCAAGAAGTATGCCGTCTGCCGCACGCCGACCGGCCAAACCGGGGCCGTCGTTTGAATCGTGTGAATAAAGACGATATTCTTACATCGCGTTTGTTTGAAATATAATGAGTTTCAGACACTTATATAAGAATTCATAGTGGGGTGCGATGCAAAATATGGTTTATCGAAAGTCCGGACGTCGATCGTCCGCTAAAAGATCGCATTGCACCCGTGAGAAAAGCCCTTCAGGCGATCGGTAGAGATCCCAAATTTTGTTTGCGGACTCGCGCTATGCGAGGGTGCTTCATATACCTGGTTGTAACCATCGCGCGGTGAAAGACCCTTGCAGTTTCTTCAGATTTCCGCAAGACCCCAAAGCGCGAAAGAACTGGATAAAAAACATAAGGTGAGTTCATTACAGGTTGTACTCGCATCGCGGGTTCGATGGAGATCTTCACCAAAAGAGCACATCCACGGAATTTGATGTATACCAAAGGGGGAAAAAAAGCAAAATACTGCGAAATTGCGATAGACATGCAATTCTTTAATAACGTCTGACAACCACAATAATAATAACAAACAACTTATCTCGACGGCGTACGATTTGTTTCTCATGCTGGCCTGCACTACGCCGGTAATGCACTTCAGGTCGTCGTCGTAACTGATCTGCATGACGTGGTTTGATTTTACGGCATTTTCACCCCTCTGAACTAAGCTGGGTTTTTTACAAAAAAAACACGCACACTGCGAAGGCCCCTGCGGCCATGGCGATGCACTTGTTTTAGTCGCTCGATCGTTTACCGACGCAATTCAATGAAGACGCCCGCTGCAACAGAGGGCAGCGAATCTATCGTGTCGTCTGCTACCAAAGCAAAGCGGAGTGTAATACTTCAGAAATGGCTTTCATCGTTGCAATATGAGACGACAAGAACATCTTCATAATTCGATATCAAGAAGTTAGGTTGCTTACAAAAAATTATTTACTTGTAAGCAAAAATCTAGCCTCATGTGGAGTCTCCATGCATTAGTCCATAGCAACGTCCCTAGCAACGGTTTGTTTGGACCCAGATGCCTTGTTGTGACGTCATCACTTACGGGTCAATTGTCCAAACTCTCCTAATATACGGCTCTGATGGATGGGGCTGAACCCTTTGAATCGGGCGGCGGCTTGCGCCACCTAGCCACTATTTTGTTTTTAAGCTATTTAATTTCCGTACGACGGAGGCGCCTCTATGCAACCGGGTGCACACACCTTCCGCAGAAAGGGTCGCCCAGTAGGGAATAGGAAAATATTCACCCTTCCCTTGACCTATGCCACCAGTCAGATAATCTCTTCTTGGTTATCTCCACCTTCCCCATGTCTATTTTCCGCTTCGAGCGGGCAGACGCCCGCTCGAAGCGCCACTGAGAGCGACATTGTCATGACACTCCTCCACTCCGGTCCTCCCCCGCCGCCTGGGGCGATCCTTCTGACGATACAGCTGCGCATCGACACAAACCGACCAAAAAAAAGGAATAATATGCCTTTACCTAACTGTCACTTTGCGTCCTTTGCAATTGGCCATTGGACGGGGGTCACCCTGTAGACTGTGGCTCTGTTGGTTGTTTTAAAATGATTTGTTGGCCGTCCCCAGAGAGGGAGGAGGCGTGAAGTTTTCCTTCCGTATTCTCTTTACGTTTCTCTCTCTCTCTCTTGCTGTGCATTTTCTTACTCTTTCTCTTTCCCTTTTCTGTCTCGTCTTTATCTTTCTATTTATTTCTTCCTTTCCGCCAGGCCGACTTTTCGTGCACTTCACAGAAGCGATAGACTTCGGTGCGCCACTGGCGCCACCCCCTCACATCAGCAGTGACATCCAGGCTTCAAGCTACGCAACAAACTGCCGATTTTCATCTTTCTTAGAGCATCTACTCTACTGGTACTACTCAATTGTGCACCCAATATTCCACAGTGCAAGTCTAACAACTAATTCCTAAGACCGATCGGTGTGCGAATTCAAGAGTCTGCGATGACCTATATCACCAAGGCCGTCTCATTGAAGCGCCAGCCAAATTCAGTGCTTACCTACTACTTCCCTTAAAAAAAATCGCGACTTGGAGCCAACGGATGCATCACCATCGGAATGTATGACTCCCAGCATTGAGAAGTCGACCATTCAACAGACGCCATCATCCTCACCCTCTGACCGATCCGTCTCTGCCCAGCATCTTCCAGTTTCTGCAGCGACTTACCCAAATGACTTGGGCATCGTATACGTTGGAAAGTCACTGTCAGTAAGTGTGACTAGATTTTTTTTTTCTCGAATCTTTGTCATTTTGTTGTTTATATACATAACGTTCAAAATTATATGCTGCATCTAACTAATAAAATGACCTGAAAGTTAAAATCAGCAACGTTAAGTTTGGGATTGATTTATTTTAACTTTTAGCGAATTTTAGAAATGACCCTTCTTTTTGGATGTCTTTCTTGCTTGGTTTTTCTTTCTTGTTCAAGTTATGTCAGAGTTTCGACGTTTCAAGTTTTTAAGAAAACGTGAGCGCACGAGTTAAAGAAAAGTCGCAATATGTTCAATCGCAACGAGCATCCCTTTTTTTTTTTTCCGATTTTGGGGATTTTATTATTCCTCCGCGAGTTGACTAACAAGAGCAAAGCCGTAATCGTTTTATGACTCTTCCTTGAGACTATTTAAGCGAATATGATTTGCATATTTTACTTAACTGGATTGCCGGAACCTATTATTTCTGAGATTTACGTGTCACTCTATTACGTTTGTTAAAATTGGCACACTAAATAAAACGACAAGCCGCAATAATCACGTTACACAAAGAGAAAATTAAAATTAATGGTATGTTTTGGATCGACGTTCAATTATATTTCGTGTCAATGTCAAGTAATCAAATAATCTAATGAGAACATTTCGAGTGGAAGTGGTTGTAGTCATGAATGTTGTTTTCATAATTTTCGTAATGGATTTAGGACAGGATGCCACGGGTTCGGCCACGTTTTTTCCACCCGTTGTCCCGCGACTGGTCCCTATGCGTTACCGCTGTTGTTCGGGTGGCTTGCTCACAGGTCGGGCCTTATTTGCATGACAGGTAACCTCGTTCCACTCGTGTAATGTTGAACAACAAAGTTTTGCAGACGAGACATCCTCAGTCACGGTAACGCTCACTTGTGAAAGAAGTGTGAGGAGAGAAAAAAACCCTTGAAATATGTGCATTTGTACTGAATGTTCATAGATATGAAGCGAAAAATAGGGACACTAACCAAAAATTTAGTTTTTATGTATAGTCCCCATTTTTTCGCTTCATGTCTATTCCTAACCAGGCAGAGGGCTGCCGGTCGTTTACCTTCAAATGTTCATAAAAAATTAAGACTTCATTTTTTTTTTTTTCATATTTGAAAATTAGATAGAGCAATAATATTTTGTATAGAGCTGGGTGGCTATGTCCAAATGTCAGAAAAGCCATTTTCTCAAAAATTACTTCTCCTCAACTTTTTACCATTTAAAGACCAGCCTGATTATACGGATGTAGGAAAAAATTCAAAAAGGTTACTGCTCTCTATGAATGTAAAACAACAGTGTTGGATAAATAAATGTACATACCAAGGAATGCAATCGTGTCGATGGGATTAAAATTAATTCGCGCACTGCAAATAAAATCTCGCAATGACGCGTACAAACGGAAAAAAAAAAAAACGGACATAAAAAAAGGGTTAAACTAACCCCCCCGCGGCCAGCCTTCTCTCCTCCGATCGGTTGTCAAAATTTCAACCCCCCCCCCCCCCCCCCCCAGGCAAAAATTCTGGGTGCGCTAATCCGTTCCAGGGATCTCCAAATCAAGCCGAAAATAGGGGGCGGGATATCATTCGGGGGTGGGGCATCTCGGGATTAACGAATTAAGGCTGAACTCCATGGAACGAATTATGTGACGAATAACTGGCGAACGCCGCCCGACGGCACGCTCGCTTTGCGCGCGACGTAGCAGCCACTGTGTTGATTCCACGCGCAGAGCAAAAGCTGCCAGGCGAAATTCGTCGGTCATTCGCAGCATATTCGTCCCATGGAGTTCAGCGCTACATCTACCACCACGAAAAGGGTGTAATTTTATCACGATGCGGGCAAAGTAAAACCAGGAATGTCTCATCAAATTAAAAATAGGAAAGCGAAATTCGAGAACCTCTCGCGTGTGTAGTAAACAGAGTGACTCCGTGTATCGTGTTCTGCGAGTGCTCTTATTAGTTCCAAGTTGATTCTTTCTTTTAATTTTGTAAACCAGAAAACAAACATTTCTTCAAAATAACTGGCCGGAAGAAGCGGAGGCTGGCTAAATCTCTGCTTATTCACCCAGCCGACGCAAAACGCGCTAGACCCCCTTACGATCAGTCTTAAATCTAGCGAGTCGGTGACACTTCAGCGTCCCAAAAAAAATAAGGAATCCACCTGCTACGCCAACCCAAATGTGCATAATGCGTGATGCGCTTCTCAGCGAGCAATATGAAATGTGTAAATAATTTAGTAAATATTGGATAGAACTCAATCAATCGCCTGAACTTGCCGGGCCATGTCCAACAATTTAGGAATTAATAATAATATAAGCAATCCTTATTCGCACAAGGAACAGGCCGCGTGGGTGTGCGAGGCGAAGCAGAAGGCATGAGCCCGTGTGCGGGTGCGTCTGCTCGCCGGGCCTTAGGAAACAAAAACAATCAACAGGTAGAATCCGTAAACTAGTGTAAGCGTAACGGTCGTGAACACGGCAGCAGACCCTATGTTACACGTCCTACATGCGGTGGGCCACGGCCCGAGCCGTGGGCCACCCCACCAAGCCGCCAGCCGACCAGCACAGCACACTACTCCGCCAGCGCGCAAATACCTTAGCACCGTCGCGGGCGCCTATAGTCGCGATGTGACAAACTTGTTTGCCACACATTCGGTGCGGGAGGAGCTACGAGTCAGTTGCTGACGAGCACCAACTGTCGAGTCGCACTTGGATACAAGCGTTGGTATCAGTAAGCTCAATGTAGCTAAAACGAGTATGCGGTGCTTTGCAACACGAATGTACGCACGTGCACAGCAGAAGACAGCACGTCATTTACTCTGGTGAATGAAAGACCTTTTTGTACAACAACCTCCACAAATAAAAAAAAAAAAAAAAAAAAAAGTGAACCCGATGCACGTCGCGGAAGCTGTAATGTGAAGCTCCGGGCTTATTTTTGAACATTTGATAGTTTTTTGTTGTTTTTTTTAAATACAAAAAGCAACTTCGAGGCGCTGTTATTCATTAGAAAGATCACACACAAAAACGCACAGATGCAAACTTGCATATCCACTCCGTGCTTTGACATAGCGTGTCGTCTGCTCGCATCCTATCAGCTCCGACGATGTGAATTGCATGTTTGTACCATTTTCCCTTCCTTCTACTTGTCTGAAAAATAGTAAAATAAGAAAAATAATAAAATCACTTATGCCCATCTTGGCACAGGTGTAGCGCAATTCTTAGCAAAAATGGAGTTTGAACAAGATGTAGAGGACTTCCGTTCATGGTTCAATTCGGCGCAGCACTTCCAGCACTGTGCAGCAGGGCAACTCCGCTTCATTTTTGATATCTAGAAAACTATGCAGCCCTCTTCAGTATCATATAGGAAGACCCCATGTCAAATATTACGATCTAATTCCGTCTATATATTTACTAAACTGGCCAGCAAACTTTCAAATGAGCCAAGTCGCCGAAATCTGCCAACTCTAGCGTGCGGCGTGAGGCGCAATCGACAGCGCAGTCAATGCGACGGAGTTGGAGCGGCCAACGTTGACCCACTACGTCAGAGGCATGACTACGTCATTCTCACGTTTTGTTTGTTTTTACTTCTCAGAGCGAAATTGAACGATGACGTCCCGAGTTTCTCATCCCGGTGTTGGCTCAACGGCGCCCACGTGATCACCGTAACGCGGATGCGCTAGTTTGCACTGCCCTGCGCGCTTATCGGTCTGTTTCTCCGCTCCCCCCTCTCCTCTTTCGGCTTCTCCCCTCTCCCCCGGGCCATCACCGTCCACGCCATGCGAAGCGACCCAACAGCGACCTGCCTGCGTCGCGTGTCCTGTCCCTCGCCCCCACGAACGTCACAAGACCGCGTGGTTCGACGCGACGTGGCCATGATTCTGACGACACGAGACCAATGTTGCCTGACACAACCGAAGTTTCAATTTCGGTATCACCCGATGTTTAAATTAAGATTACACAAATAATATTCCACATTTTGAAAATCCAAAGACGTAGAGCTGTTTAGTAGTGCTTTGTGAAATGGAATCACATGTAAGCCTAAATTTTTCGGAATTGAGCGGAGTTGCCCTTTAAGGTACGTTTATACTCCAACGTAACGTCGACGGGCGCGGCGTAGCGCAGCGCACACCGATTCCGATTGGTCGCAGATATCGAGTTCCTGGTCGCCGGCAAATGAAAGGAGCGCATTCTGCGCTACGTCGCGTTCACTGCACTCAACGTCGGAGTATAAACAGCCCTTTACTGTAGGAGCTGGAGTAAATAGGTATTACCGAAAGCAAATTCAACAAGACCCCCATAATCTGTAACAATAGCATATTTTATTATTGCCTCACCACATGCCCTTCTCAGAATTGACCGCAGCGGAAGTAAAGCTCTTTTACAAACAACCAAATACTGTTACTCTAGGCAAACGTGGCACCAGTCATTCAACAAAAACAATAGCACGCACAAGGAGCGAGTGAACGCGCAGTCTCTTCAAGCACCGCACCGATAACCGGATACAACTGCTGTCCTAAAATATTAAGGTAGGCTATTTGGATACAAATAAATAGCACAAAGGTCAAGTACACACTGACGGAACAAGCGCTAACTCGCAACTGTCGTTTTAATACCATAGTATTAAAAAATAATATTACTATAGTATTCAAAGTGGTATTAAAACGACAGTTGTGAGTTTGTGCTTGTTCCATCAGTGTTTACTTGACCTTCACGCTACTTATTTGTAATCTGCAACTGCTGTCTAAACAGAGTAACCCCTGTTGCGTCGGTGCGAAGCCAACCACGAAGCTTAAGGATTACCGGAAAAAGACGTAGATTACAACGTAACACTCAGGATCGTTAAAAGGTTGAAAAAGAAACGATTTCATCCAACGAACAAAGGCACCGTCGCTCTTAAAAAGTTCGGCGGAATCTCGTCGTGGCCAATTTGAAAAAAGGTCTAGGATCTCGAGGAGTCTTAGATGTCGTCGTAGCTCCTATTGGCTCCGGTGCCCGAAGTGGCCTGGCAGGTGACCAGCTTGACGAAGTAGACGCAGCCCTCCTGCAAGACAGGGGGCACAACCCGTCAGTCACCACGGCCACCCGCCGAGACGCACTGGTTGCCGCAAGCAGAAATCGCAGCCGCGCCCAAGCTACATGAAAGGTTGCTCAATTGACACCGTTTCAAACCTCCCGAAACAGATGCGCACAAGCGTCAGGCTGCCAACGCTCACCGCCAGGGGTTTCCCCAGGAATTGAAATCAGGGGGGGTGTCTAAATTTTTTTGGGGGGGTTAAAGGGGGGGGGGGGGGGGGGGGGGGGGGTATTGCGAATATAGGAGTCGTTGTGAATTAAGGGGGTGTCTTCGGAAAAACGAGGGGGGGTCTAAACCCCCCCTAGGGGGGGTCTGGGGAAATCCCTGCTCACCGCACTTTTCAAGTTGCCACGAAGAGTACCGTACCCGACGCACGCCTTCCAAATGTTTGATTCCATAACCACTTCGTGTCAACAGAGAAAACTACCCTTTTGCCAGATTTTGTGCCCAATTTCAATCGAGCGTTGCTGTCTCGGACAAAGGGCAAGTTTGTGAGGGCAGTGGTGAGAAATAGTGGCACGAGCAGGCGCTCCATCCAGATGGGACGCGGTTCAAGTACAAAACAAGATCTGAGCAAACAGTCACATTTTTCCTCGCATTGAAACGGCTCACTTTATTTTGCACAACTGAATCGCTACATTCATAGTGTTACTGGACGCAAGTAGCATAAACGTTAGACCTAGCAATATAGCGTGACTTCGTAAGCTTCACATGAACTATATACAAACAGTTCCCAAAATCACAAACCAGAAGAAATGCAACACACTCGCGGAACTCTGCGGATGAGGACACATACGAGATCCGAATGGACCAGATATACCGTAACTAAAATGGCAGTTTACGTGAGAAGGTAAAATATCAGTCCATGAGAAGGATCTGTAGGATGATGGTTTGCAAAGTCCTGGCATCCATTTTTTTCCACTACATTTGAAAAGGCTTTTGATGTAGCAGCTCTTCCAAGTTCTGCCCTTCACCCATGCATCAATCCTACTGTAGATGTGACAGGCACAGGAAGCCACGCAGTTTTCCTCTTTGCCCCGCAAACATATTGCAGGCAAAAGCAGATGCCAGCTACAGTTGGTAGACAGTCCAAGTGCTGCAAACACTATGAGTGCACATAAAAAGAAGTACATAGTTTAGAATTACTCAGCACATACGAGTAACAAAGATTAAAATAGAAATTACTACTACCCAAAGCTAAAACAAATATGTGTACCAAACAGTTGTAGACACTATTCCTTAATCAAATGTTCAGAAAAAATTGGTACGTGGTTACCCCGAAGAAATCAAAGGAAAGGATAGAAAAGCGGCAAGAAACAAATACTACCGAATATGCTATAAACCGTAAATAAATAGTATACTATGCCAGTAGCTTGGCTCCACTTCTATTTCAAGATCTAGAGCACGGACGACTAGTGCCGGAGTTTTCGCGGCCGTTTCCCGATTCCCTTTTCGTAAATGCATCGGTCCGACTATCTGGCCGGTGCGCTACTCAAATCAGCAGCGAGAAGAAATCTCCACATGCAGCTGTGCGGAAGCAAACTGAGCCACTGCACAGACGACGGCACTTCCCACGTCACACAGGTCAGCACACCGGGTTGCTAGCTTTAACAATGAGACACTGACATCCACCAACTGCTACGCTAAAAACCTGGTAAAAGAAAAACTACATAAAATTGGTCCAGTCTTGCGCGAGAAACCAAAAGAAAGCGCAAGTAAAAAGAAAAAGGCAGCTATCGTTTCTAAATCATTAACGTGGAAAAATACAAATTGCGCATCGTTTCCGATATTCCACGTCCCGTCAACGTTGGTATATCGATAACACTGGGAATCCTAGAGCAGGTTTTAAAGCGGGCTTTAGGGTTTGTCCATTGTAGGTACTGATGCCTATGGACACACTTCTAGTGCCACAGACTCTAAGCAAAACATTTGCCCTCGCCGCGCACTAAGCACGCTCTAAGTCGAGGCGAAACAAACCGACTCGGCCACCACTTTTATCGCAGTCCGTACCACCGCTGGTCTTTCTTCTACCTCGGAAGGGCCCGTGGCGCACGGTCGGAGAGAGGTTGCAATAAAGAAGCATCCGTACCTCTCGCTTCGGTCGGTGATCCTCCCCCCAAGTCACCCGGGCCCATCTTCTAGGAACCCCCGGCACGTACGTTCATTTTTCGTCCCTTTAGGGGGACGGCTACGACCGACGCGTACTTAATCCACGCCCGCATCATTGCTCGCTCGCTCGAGGGCATCCAACAGAACGGGCACAGCGGCACGAGCGTTTGTGACTGGCACGGTCTCCGACGCCGCTTTGCACGCAACACCTTGGATGCAAAGAAAAGGTGCGCCGGCGCCCTCGAGAAGGACAACCGCATCGCCTACCGAAGCCATCTTCGTGGGCAGTTTAACGTGCTGCCGAATTTTGACGCGGCTAGGTCGGGAGCCAAAAAAGGCTCGCAGAAAACTAGGATGGGAAGGAAGGCAACTCGTGGCGGGAAGGGCGTGCCCCTAGGAGGCGCAGCGTGGCCGGCAGACGCCGAGCGCGCACTCCTCGACCAAGAAGAAACAGACCACGATCAGGGAGGGCAGCTCGCTCCAGAACTGCTGGTGGGGCAGCATCTCCCAGCCACGGGCCCCGCTGTTGTGCTTGAGGATCACGCCTCCCACCAGGTAGAGCAGCACCCCCACAAAGAACCTGCGGGGCACACAGGGGGACTCACCACCTCCGCCCACCAGGAAAGACGAGCAACCCACCAAGTATTCTTCCGACTAGTACAGGAAACTAAACCAAACAAACGTGGGGTTCACGAGAAACACAGAAGTGGTGCCATCTCTTGGCGAGGAGTGGTTAACTCGGTGCCGAAAATTAAACTGATATCAGTCATGTGCTCCACTGTCTTCCCCCTTACACTACTGTTCAAAAAATACGTAGGTATCGATTGAAACTGAGAAACACTCGGTTATGGCACTTTGTATTAATTTATGTGTTCCAGCAACATCATACGCAAGTCAGTAAACTTGTTTGCATATGGACACTGTGTAGTTAAATGCGAATTTCAGGCTATTAATGATTATTTCTATCTGTTAGGTCACCTTCGAGTCATTAATATTAGCTAAAAGTTAACTACCGCCAAAAAATTGACACATTTTTGGGGGGTGCGTTCATTACGTGGGGTAAAATTTTTCCATTTACACACTTCGTGCAAACCTCATATAAGGCGCCAATATGACACGGCGAGGTAGTGTGGCAAATCTCCACTGATGAAGGCGCACCCATGGCTTGTCGTGGGAACACCACAGTAACCATGCTTTATAAATTGCAAACCATTTTAGGGCACTTTTGGCGTGCCTTTTGCCACAAGAAAAGAGCCCTGCGAAGCTCACTCGGCACGGAGAGCGACTCGACCGTTCTTAGGCCTAACCACTTTCACGATTTCACTGTCCGAAGGCGGATCATAGACGACAGAGTGTTTGTTGACATCAATGCATCCGATAGGCGAAGGATGTCTGGCGCTGGGCAATTCCTCGGCCCAAGCTTCGTCAAATGTGCGCGCTGCTCGGTTTCATGGTTGATCACTTCCGCAACAACGCACTTGCAGCCATTACGAGAGCGGCTTGGCTTGACTAGGCCTGACCGCTTGCCAGCAAGAGAAAATTGGCTCAGTGGGCTTAGTGGCTAGCTAAGTTGGACGCAATTCGAGACTCGCAGAGCCGAAAATTGAAAGTGTGTTCCTTACGCGAGGGAAAAAAAGTCACAAATGTTGGTACCCGGTGTGGGGGGCGCGTTCATTATGCGAGTAAATGCGGTATAATGTGTTATTGGCTTCAAGTGGCTCATACTATTTTTGGGACCTATTCTTGACACAATCAGTTTCACTTGGCAATGAATAACAATTAGCAACTATTTTTCCCACTTCTGAGGCATTGGTATTTCAGTGGTGAGATTAACTATTATTGGCTATACACAACTCTCAGTGTCTATTATTGACATCTTATGCAATTGGTGTGTTCATAGATTTGATTGGCTTCAACTGACTATTATTGGCTATATGCATCTATTGAACTGATTGGTTTTAATTGGCTATTATTGCTAGTGATGGACCAAATCTGCTGAACTTGAGATTCGACAAAGTTCGGCACATGCCAAACTTTTGAAGTTCGGCGAAGATTTGGCGAAAATTCGGCAAATGTCTGCGCACGCGCGAAAACGCGACGGGGCCATGGATTGCAAATGGACGCCGTGCAGTCGTGCGGTTACGATCAGACAGTGTAATATATCCAGCGATTACGGCGAGGTGTGGAGTAGGCAACACGGTAACTGTGCGTTGGCGAGCGAGTGTGGTTCTCTTCAATATTCTCTGCCTCAAAAGCAGAACAGTAATTTACGCAGTCCACTGCGCAAGTGGCAAATGATGCGGTCCATTCTGGATAATGTGAATTCCATTTGACCTTTCCAGTGATGCAACGAGGTAGTTGAAACATTGACCTGACAGTGTACTTTAAAGCACTCCTCGCAATTATAACAATCCTGTTTTCGGCTCACAAGTAGTCTGTGCCAAAACAAAATAATATTGCTTTTTCAATTAGCGTTATTTCGCGATTCTTATGTATCTGCATAAAACTAAACACAGAACATATCATGCTCGATAAAGCACACCTGAGATTCCTAACTATTCCCATCTTCCTAAATGTCCGTGTGTGTCCTAACACCAGAAACCGGCATTTTAAAGATTAGAAACGAGAGGTTGCGAATATGGGGCGCACACTTTCATGCAAAGCTGATGTCAAGTGACTTTTGATCACTTTTTATAACGAACAACATATTGGCTATATCAAACTTTTTCCCCTCGGGAAGGCTTCCAAAAACACGCAAACAGTCCTTTTCTAGCCTGTCCCTTTTCCCAAAAACAGAAGAAGGAAAGAAAGAAAATTCCAAAAGCTCAAGTTGCAAACATAATTGAGCGAAGAGAAGCGATTCAGGAGGGGAGAAAGCTAAAAAATACACTTTGCACGCATGCACAGAAAAAAAATAAACTTCTCATCCCAAAGCGTTTGCCCACTAAGAGAAGCGATTCAGAAGGAGAGATAAGCTAAAAGAAAAAACTCTGCATGCATGCAAAACAAAAAAAAACAACTTTCCAGCGCTTTGTTACAAGGCGGAAGCGAAGAGAAGAGAAAGAAAGAGAAGCTCTTGCCTCACAACGAACGCATCGTGGAAGTTCGTTGTAAATGGTTTTTGCTATATCGAATTACTCGCTATATCGAACTGATCGTAGCGTTTCCTGTTGTTCGTTAGAAACGGGTTTGATTGTAATAGCCATTAGTAAGCATTTGAAGGCAATCTAGTCAGAAATTCTAATAGCCAACAAGAGCCACCTGAAGCTGTTCCAGTTCATAAACAGAAATAGCACAATGTTTTCAATACTAATTATTAATAGCCATATCGAGCAAATATATAAAAAGGCTCAAGGTACACCTAAGCACTTGTTACGAGTTGTGAATAGGAAAGCATGCACGCCGCTCTTCCGCTCCCTTTTTGCATCTAAGGCATACTTGTGTCGACGGTTGAGCGTGCGCGCTGTCCTTCTCTCATTTTCCCATTTCTTTTTCCAACGCTTACACACACTTGGTGCGCTAACCTTGGGCATGGAGCGGTGGAGCCGCTGCCTCGCGGACACGCAGCGCCACGGGGTGGCGGTCGTTGAAACGGACGAGCGCAGCGGCCAATGGGAGCCTCGTCGACCGGCGCCAGCCAATGGGACTAAAGCCGAAATCCATCACCCTTACTCCGCTCCTTTGGGTTCGGGGAAACTAGGCGCCGTTTGGCCAAGCTTTTCGCGTGGTTTCATAGCTGGGAGCTGGCTTCACTTGGAGAAAGGATTTAAGGTGCCGTTTCGAGCAGCTTCAAGGCTGATGACGTCGGCTCGCTCCGTGGGACAGGTAATGCTTCCGCATTAAGACTTGAGGCTGATGTCCGACAATAACCAGTTGGAGCCACTCATTCACCAACCCCGAAATAGATAATTGTTAGTTATCTCATTCATATCCATTGGCAGCCATTTAAAGGCACCCTGCAATCCTATTTAAGAGTCTACCTTTTTTGCGGTTTCCACGTCTCTTGTGGTTCGGGCAAGCCAGCGGGCACGGAGAGAGTAACTAAATATCAGAGCGTCATATTTGAACCGAACGACGCGCAAACGTCCTCCTCCTACGGGAGTGCCCTCTGGTGTCGAACGCGCTCCGCATGTGACGAAATCGTAACGTTGTTAGTCCTGGTCAACCGAGGAGAGAGAGCTGCCCCGATCCCGAACAGCCCTCTCCTCGGCCTCACCTCCTTTCCCCGTCTTCCCCTCCCTCCCCACATTCCTCAGTCACTGCGGTCCGCGGGTGCGGGAAAAGGGGGGACAGAGGACCAAGTACTACGTCATGAAGGAGGTTATTTCTTGCTTGTTTTTGTAACTTTAGTATGCCTATGACTTTTTAAAAAAGTGAATTTCGAGAAAAGAAAAAGTTTACCAAGTTACTACGTTCAGTGCGCTCAGGTTCGGTGCAAATTAAAGAACAGCAAAAAGTTGTTGCGGGCCCTTTAAAGGGCAATCTGGTCAAAGATGCTAATAGCAAACAAAAGCTACTTGAAGCCGTTCATGAGTGTAAACAAACAAAAAAAATGGATAATTGTTAATAGTATTCACTTCTAGTCATTTAAAACCATTTCAAGTTGGTCTGATAAAAAATTGATGCATATTGCGCATTATGGTCACTCGAAGACAATGACATCTAATAAGACGTTTCTCGGTAGAAATAAAACAAATACCGTAGAATACCATCCATCCACTCATTCTGCACTAATCGCCCACACCCAACATTTGAAACATCCGAAAAAATACGCGCAGCACATATATACGTAAAATTGATGACCTCACAAGCGCTCATCCCCTATTTTTTTTGCGATTATCTTCAAAATTTCAGTGGGTGCTTGCTCAGTATTTTACGGTAAGTCAATGAGCTCAGAAGAGGGAAATGATTATTTAGACTGTCCCAAAATTGCTTTGCAATTCCTCAAAGGTCTATACAAGACGCGCTGCATTTTGACATCAAAAGACGTCCAATATTACGAGCCTATGCATCGCAAGCTCCATCGAGAAAAGAAATATTGCGTAGATTATCGATTTCTGTGCCGAGTCAAACCCACTCGCTGCATTTCCAGTGAAAATCGTTAGTGGTCCACTCCCCGACGCCAGCATCGCTTTCTACGGCCGTCTTCTATTTTACTCCCGAGTTTCCCTGTATAGGGGGTATTCACTGGACGCCATATTTGAGGTAACTGCTCGCAGCGCATGCTCGGGAGGAGTTTCCTGTCAGCTCTCGGGCAACCGCAAGAGAAGAGGGGAAGAAGAAATTCTCTTCTCACCGGGACTTTCCTTTGTATGCCCCAGGCTTCCCTAGACGTCGCTATTCTCCCTCTAGAAGGTTATAGAAGATTAACTTTCACTCAAAATTCGCACAAAAGCAGCTTTCCCCTCTCTCTTCCCCGGTGGTTCGAAAGCAGCAACGAGCTCACCTACCGTAGAATACCGCGCATCCGCCCGTTCCACATTAAGCGCCCATCCCCAAATTTGTAAGATCTGAGAAAATACGCGCAGTACATTGATATGTAAAATTGATGAGCGGACAAGCGCCCATCCCCCATTTTCTTGCGATTATCTCCAAAGTTTGAGTGGGCGCTTGCCCGGTATTTTACGGTATGACCGCCAGTGAATAGGTACAACCTATTAGTCTCCGAGGTATTTGAACCCACCATTGTTCGAACCGGATAGTCGTAAAAAAAAAAACGGCCTTTTCCAAAGTGAAACAATGATGCGAGAAAAAGAAATCTGGCAGTCTCGCGTGAACCCACAGTAGAGTCCCGGCGGCAGTTGTAGCACCCTCCAACGTGTACGTGGGTATCTCGCAGCCTAGGGGAATGCTTCGTACCCGCCGGGAAGAGCAGCCGCATTTGCGGGCAAACCGGCGTGGGGTGGCAGAACTCACAGGATGAGCAGGACGGAGCCGGCGCTGAGTCCGGCAGAGGCTGCGGCTGGCTTGGTGCCACAGGCCCCGCTGAAGGGCACCGTCAGGTTGCGCTGCGAGGGTGGATGGAGCAACCGTTTATGCTCCGCTTGCAAAGCAGAGTATCGAGACAGTCTTAAATCAGAGAATTGTAGAAGTGAACGTCACTCTTGCAGGAGACGACAATGTGACTAGAAGTTCGCCCCGCAAGCACCGTCGTGGGTCTCCAAAATACCCCGGAAGCGTGCGTATGCGCATGCCGCGTTGCCGGTCGTCACGTCAACCGCTCGAACACGGCCGCCTTGAAACTATGCTCACGTTATAAAAAAGAATGCAAGTGGCACGTGCAATCTCCTAGAACTTTTTTCCCCAGGGCGGAAGGCGGGGAGAAAGTAGGCAATTTTTTTTTAGATGGGAGTAACCACGATTGGCCACTCAAGCACTATAATGCTTTAGTAGGATCGGAGTCCTTTGGTCGTTTTATCGGGGTGTCTACCGAATTGTGCATTTCAAATACCCCAACTTTTCCAGGTTTTCCCCGGCTACTCCGATCGAATTTTCCGATTATTACTACAAAAGGAAATGCAGAAGATGAGGTTGCAGCGGCCATTCCTGTACAATCCGGCGAATCGGGCGACGCCTAGGGAAACTGCCGCTCGGCGCAAAGGCTAGCCGCGCCATTGCATGCCCCACCCTCCCGCTTCGCTGCACGTCCCTGTGCCGCGGACGTCGCCAATTTTGCCCGGACCAATTTTCCGAAGATTTCCCGGAGAATTCTAGCTTTCCAGGTCGCTAGAAACCTCGCATTATTCCGCTTTCGTCGAACGAAATAAGGGCGACGTCAGACTGTCAACTTTGACAGCGTTGGTTTCAATAACGCGACGGCACGGAGCTTCTGCCATGCTTGTTAAACATTTTGTCGAGCTCGTCGTTCAAGTTGGATCATGCTAGTCACGAGTAGGAAGGAGAAAGCCCAGTCAGACCGCTCGTACAGTATTCGCTGCAGACACAACGCCAAAAGGACATACCTCGAGCGTCCTGGAAACATGTTCCTTGTGTACATGTGCTTTGGACGTGTCCCCAGACAACTTTTGGATTGTCATACAAGCAAGAAACGTGCCTCAGTGTCTGCAGACTGTTGTTCTTACGAGCAGTGCCACCTTAGGGTACCCTCAGTATCCCCAAAATATCCTGTGGGGGGGCCCCCAGATGCCCACGCACCTTCTCAATTGAGGGGGAACTGGAGCACCGGTTCTTCCAACTCTGACTTTTAACGCTTGTCACAATTGAATTCAGAGACTGAGACATCATCGACCGACGGAGAAGTTTCGTAAAGTACTTCCGGTTTGGAAGCCGAGACCTCCGGAACGTCGAGGAAGTGGACGCGCCAAAATTAAACCGAATGGAAAAAAGGCGACACAACTTCTCACCCTTACTATTCCCGTTCAAAGCTTCTCAACCTCAACAGCTTGCAAGTACCGAACATGTTCCCGTTAAATAACTTTTTTTTAAAGTTATTTAACGGGAACATGTTCGGTACTTGCAAGCTGTTGAGGTTGAGAAGCTTTGAACGGGAATAGTAAGGGTGAGAAGTTGTGTCGCCTTTTTTCCATTCGGTTTAATTTTGGCGCGTCCACTTCCTCGACGTTCCGGAGGTCTCGGCTTCCAAACCGGAAGTACTTTACGAAACTTCTCCGTCGGTCGATGATGTCTCAGTCTCTGAATTCAATTGTGACAAGCGTTAAAAGTCAGAGTACCATTCTTTTGGAAATAAAACCAAACTTCTGGGAAACATTTTGAAGAAAATGCCGGCCATGCGAGGGTTAAGCGACACTAATCTGCGATTGGCAGAACTTTCGGCTTCAGAAGGTGATTTTGAAGCGAAGCTTCGCGCGTTTGTTCACGAAGTTTGCTAGCCCGAACGAATTCATCCTGGCCACTTAACCAAGCTGAGATGCTAGCCTAGGCACAAGGAACAACCAAACTGGGCATACGGTCAAATAAGTAAAAAAAAGCTACTTCGCAGTCGTCGCTGCCCTTGATGCCATCGAACGGCAGTTTTGCCAGCAGGGTGTCGTTGCCGATGGAGATATCCTTGGCGGCATCGCACTTGAACACCAGGTTGGTCTTGAGGATCCCCTGGCACTTGGTCACACTGACGTTGCGATTGGGTTCGGATTCAAAGTGGGCGACGAAGCTGTCGTAACCTGCGCAGCACGAGCATTCATGCCAGTACACATATTTTATGGAATTATAAACGAGCGACGGATGATAGCGCTGAAAATGTCTCAAATACAGTTACATTTTACAAATGCGCCGCTAGTTGCAGTAACAGTCACTCACAAAAAATAATTTACTGATGTCACGACGATTTCTAAAAATTCCAAATATTCGGGTATGCTGCAATTTCGCCATAGCTGAGCGCCGACTTACGGTAAAGTTTGAAGCATTTGCTCGTAGTGCTGATGTGGAGAAAAAAAATCTAGGAAATCTTTTGTGCTTGACCGCTCATGTTTTTACTGCACTTTTGTACGAGACTCGTTTGTATCCTATAATTTGCTCTTGTTTTTGGCACCCCTCCTCTGTAAAGCTTTCGAGTCCTTAAAGTATTAAAATAATTTTTGTTTCTTTTTTTAAATCTGTAACTGAGCGATGTTACAAGTTACTCAAATATGTAACCACTGAGTTACAGTTACTGAAATTATGTTTCTACTTAGGAAGTATTCAGTCATAAAACCGAAATCACAAACTACAGCAACCTAAATATACTTTCGATTGCGTAGCTACCTTACGTACCCGCTTAGAATCTGGCTATGTGTGTGCTCCGAAACCACACCACACGGATATAGCTCACACGAGCATTACATCGCTTCTACCACACCATTATAGGAATCATAAGGTACTCCTTCGTTGCATCCAGTGTGTCCTCAACCTATTTCCACTCTCGAGCGAAAAAAAAGAAACAAAACCGCAGACAGTGATCTGCTTCATCCAAGTGGTGCGACTGCCCTTGAAATCTCCGATGCCCTTCCGATCGGACGGAAAGCCCCACCCAAAGTCGGAACACCACTTGGACCCCCCCCCCCCCCTTCTCTTCCACGTGCGTCCCGACCCGAGGGTCCAGTCGGACACCCGAGTGAAAACATTGCCAGGTGGCCACTTACCGGACTGCATGGAAGCATGAGAAGGAAAAACAGAACACCGATCGCATCAAGCACCGATCATTTGGGCCACGATGCGTGCACATACTATTTAATGAGGCTGCACGAGGGAACTAAAGTTGAAGTTTAGGCGAGTTGGTACGACACACTCCGGTGCAAAGGAAGAGAGACCGGATGAAGAAAGACGCAGACGCAACGCCGTGTACGTCTTTCTTCATCCGGTCTCGTCCTTTGCGCCCTTTCAATTTTCGAGTGACCGTATTCTGTTCAGCTTGAAGCCAAGACTGCAGCCAAGGTTACAAGCGCGAGGAAGCCCCCACTTCTCGCTTCGTGACGTGCCTCTCTAGCGCAAGCGCTTGTCTCGCTGAAGAACGTCCGAAAGCCGCCATCTTGCGCTCTCGTGCCCGTAGCCTCGCTGCAGTCTCGGCCCGAGTGTGAATGCAGCATAGTACGGCGGAAGGTATGGACTTAATCTAAGCTTTTCCGAAACCCGTGGCAGTACTATGCAGAACCGCACATCGATCTGGATAGTGGCCAGTGTTTATGCCATAGCATTATTAAGCTACTACTACTACAGATTTTCCGCTGTATGGGTATCTCAGTTCCTGGCCATGTATTCAGGTTCCCCACTAAATATCGTGGAAAATTGACGTCACGTGACCTATGCACCAATTCAGTTTCCCCTTAACCTGCTTGTGTGTGCAACGACGAATGCTATCGCATTCGTAGATAATCACCCCCGTGTTTTATACATTATATTTTATTTTTTTTATTTACGAAAGAAAACCTGCAGCACCGGAACTTCGGCATTATAGCAGGTATAGCCCACGAATTAATACGCTCAATAAAGAACTAAAAAACAGAACACTCAAATATACAGCCTCAGCTGTCAAGAAAGAGAATACATAAATGATTAAAATAAATAACAAAATTAAAAATCAAGACCATTTCCTGAGATGAATGGTCCCACATCATCATTAACAAAAAAAAGACTCGGGTAGCAGGTTCCACTGAGCGATTGTGTGTGGAAAAAATGAAAACTTCTTATAATCTGTTATACAGAAAATTTCCCTTATCTTTCTGGAATGATCCACACAATTTGAGATATAGTGAGGTAATTCTATGGGTATTTGCTTTTATCAATACCTGTCAAATCGCTAAAAATTGCGAGCAGGAACCTCAATCAAAAATTTTTCCTTAACAATAAAGTTTCCCAACCAAGTACATTTTTCATTTCTGTAACGCTATTGATTCCACTATAATTTCCCGTGACAAATCTTGCCACACGGTTTTGAAGTTTCTCTAACTTATCTGCAAGGTACTTTTGGTGCGGATACCACGAGACACATGCGTACTCCAGTGTTGGTCTAACCAAACAGCAGTAGCTGTCTCCCTTAGTTTCTGTGGAGCACCGCGTAAATTTCAAATAAGAAAATTTAAAATTCAGCTGGCCTCTTTAGGAGTTTCAGTGACACGAACATTTAAAACAAAGTGCGCTTGACAAGGTAATCCCCAAATATTTAACATCAGTGTTATTACTTAATTTATGACGACCAATAAAATAACACGATGGGACAGGGTTACGTTTCCTTCCAAAAATGACTCGCACACACTTATCCACATTCAAGCCCAACTCCCAAATCCTACACCAATTCGACATTCTATCCAGATCCACCCGTAAAAAAGCCGAATCACTAACACTGTCAACCTTGCTATAGAAAACACAATCGTCCGCAAACAGCTTTATGGACGAGTTAATAGTCGATGGTATATCATTAATAAATGCGAGAAATAAAAGAGGTCCCAGCACTGATCCCTGCAGCGCGTCAAAAGTCACATCAACAAAGTCTGAGCTTGCACCATTCACGACACTGCTTTCTCCCAGAGAAGTCATTTTCTGTCCAACGGTATACGTTTCCATCCAGGCTAAGGGAGCTCAGTTTGTGTAGCAGCAAAGGGTGAGACACTTTATCGAAAGCCTCGCTCAAATCAAGAAAGATGGCGTGCGTTTCTCCTCCCCCCTCAGCCGTTAAAACAAAGTCACGATAAAGTTTTACGAGCTGCGTGGCGCATGAGAGGCCCTTTCTAAAACCATGTTGAGTAGAAGAGAAATAACTATTTGTATTGAAATGCCTCGCAACATTGCTATAAATATTATGCTCTAAAATCTCGCAACATATGCAGCTTAGTGAGATGGGGCGAGAATTCTCCACTTTGTGTTTTGATCCTTGCTTATGGATTGGCGTAACGCACGTCACATTCCACCGACCCAGGAGCACACTTTGATCTAGGGATTTACAAAAAATCATCTGTAAGTAGTGAGACACAACAAATGAGCACAATTTTAAAACTCTGGGAGTAAAACCATCGGGACCTACAGTCTTTTGAATATCAAGCCCATCTAGCCCCTTGTTCATCCCCTCTACACTGGTGACAACAGGAGCCATTTGATTTACAATTTTTTTTCATTAAATGGGGGTAAGAATGAGTTCTGACGTTAGAGGCAAAAATAGACTAGAAGTATGTATTAAACAGCTAGACTTTTTGGAACTTTCTTCAATTACATCCCCAAGGTATAATATATTTGGAATTCCCATATTCTCCTTTCGCATCTTTCTGAGGTATTTCGAGAATTCTTTGCTACTCAGTCGCATGCCATCGGACAGTTTATCAAAATACTCGCGTTTTGCTGCGGTAATAGCTTCCTTACAGGTTACATTGAGTTTCTCGACCTCTGCGGCTACCGATTTGCATGGCTGTAGTTTATAATTTTGATAACCACGTCTGCGCTTTTTTATCGCCTTTTTTACAGCAACTGTCATCCAAGGATTATCATTCATTGCTTTTGCACATATATGTTTAACGGGAACATATTTGTCTATTAATTTTGACAAACAATTTTTGAAAAATTCCCATATAGCGTCTACAGCATTTACTAAAGCGAAACGCTCGAAAGATTCAGACAGCCCTTTTCCTATAGCTCCAAAATTACCTTTATCGTACATATAGGCTTTCCTGTCAGTACCCTGGGCAAGGAAAAGCTGAGGGAACGTCAAGCTATCAGTGACTACCTTGTGGTCGCTAATTCCTGGGAGGATGGCTACATCATGAACTACTGTAAACGACTTAATTTTCGCGGGCTCAAAATTTTCGCGAATCGGGCCAAAGCTGAAAATTTGAAATTATTCGCGGGCTCTAATTTTCGCGAATCGAGTGTAGCTTCCGTAGCGTTCACACATTGCCCGAATTGTTCGCGGGACGTATTTTTCGCGAATTGTAGGCGATTCACGAAATTTAGGTCCCCGTGAAAATTTAGTCGTTTACAGTATTTCACTGTTACGCAACAGTTTCTTTTTTTTAGGCTTTTGGACCCCACGGCGTTATTTTCAGAGAGCTCAACGAGTTTGATGTTGTGTGTGTCTTTCTTAAAAACACCTCATTAATATTATTATTACCAATTTTCAGCCAGCGAGAAACAACTCCGTCTTTAGCACGTTTCAACGTGGAAGGCAACTGTCCCCCCAGTCGGTGGAGAAAAAATTAAACCCTGGCCTGGAAGGTGCCCCTCTTTGCCAAAACCAACGCGTGTTAACATAAGTACCGACACTTGCCGCCTGGTTTACTTGTGCGAAGTGTTCAATATAAGCACTAGTTAGCTAAATTGAACAAGTATTTTCACGGTCCCTTTAAAATCGGGCCTTCTCCCTCGCGGATGCGCCTCCCGACGAGCGGCAAAATGCCGCCCAACTACAAAGGAGCCTCGCGAGAAAGGGGAGGCCATGCACCCGCCAGTTTGGGTCCAGGAACACCACCCCGAACAAAACGGCGGCGGGGAACTCACCGTTGGAGGTCAGGTTCTTGAAGGTGCCGAGGGTCTGAGGGTCCTGCAGCGTGCTGCCAACCTCGCAAGCGGTGTTGGGTCCGCACGGGTTCACTTTGAGGCTGTTGCAGAACTGCAGGTACCAGGAGCAGCCCCCAGTGTTGCTCTTCACCTCACATTTGTCCTTGTCTGGCTCCGCATACCAGACGGCGCTGAAGAAAGCAGATGTGGAGAGGCTCTTACGCTCAGACTTTGTTCTCTGCAGGACGTCCTTGGACGTGGGGGGGAGTCCAATTTGAGAAAGGTAAGAATGTTCACAAATACGACGCACTAGCAAAAAAGGTGAACACAGTGTTCCCCCCCCCCCCCTAAAAAAAAAGTTTCTGGGCTTTTGTTTGCCCCAAAAATAAATGACGCATCACCGCTCAGCCTACGCCCAAACGTAGCACTAACAGTTTGAACCAGATGCCAACGTTTAATAACAAACCGTTATCTTATTAGAAAGTTACGAGTGGTTTTCTCAAAATTTCTAGAGGAAAATAGGGTCCGTTCTTGGTAACTGGTGCCATTTGCTTCACGTATTCGAAGGCCCCATCGACTGCCATTTTCCCTATGAAATCTTAAGAAAATCACCACTTTTTAAAATGTAAACGGTTAGTACTGAAACTTTGCAATCTAGTTCAAACTGCTAGCGCTACATTTGAGAGGAGAATGAGCGTTCGGCGATGTATAGTTTATTTTTTCGGTAAGAAAAATACTGTCAATTTATTCTAGGGATACCCCGTGCATATTTATTTTATGTATTTAAAAATACTATTAGTTACATTTGAACCTTTAGTGCAGTGGTCTCAAACTCATTTGAGTGTAGGGGCCATATAGACCATACCGAAAGGTCGAGGGCCAATGTGAGATGAGGGGGGAGTCAAAAGATCTTAAAGTGAAGAGACCTCGTGCTCTATGCTTTTGGTAAACTCAGTTTTCCCAGTGACATCTTTAAATTTGATTTGTTTATGACTACTTTGGGCCCTGACCTGATGTGGTGACAAGAATTAAAACGACACCACCTCGGCCAACGTGCTGTCATTTTTAATAGAACAAGAAAACAAGTACACTGTCGTTCCTGTTGCCCCATCTACTTGGGAATCAATCAAGCTCAACATGTCTCTAAAAAACAATAAGTTAATTTGACAGTTCTTGCTTTCATGACAATATTTATTACAACACTCTAAACAAACACTTCTCTTTAAACTTTTTTTTTTTCAAGGCGAAAATTCCGAGCTTGTAGTTTTATATTTGGAAGTTGATTGTGTTGATCGAGAGTTCGCGCGGCCGAGATGCATCATTCAATGCATAGCTCGTGCTTGCAGCCTAGTAGCAGACTTGTTGTATAGTACAAAAAGCTGGGAAGCAAAAAAAGAAAGCCGTTTACAACTCCATGTAACGCCGAATTGGAGCGCAGCTCTTGAGGAGGAGGAGGGAAGGGTACTCAGGGGAGGGTATACCCCTCCTCATCCTCCTCCTTCTCCCCTCATCCTTCAATCTCCTCGGGGGGGGGGGGGGGGGGGGCTCGCGCGGTGCATGTCCGAACATGCACCGCGCGGTTACGCCGACACCGACGCCGCTCAAGCCGGAAACAGGCGCCTAAGAGCTGCGCTCTAAAAATGAAGTGAAACAAAGGGCAAATGAACAGAGATAAGTATAAACTATGTGAATACGTCAAAAGAACAGCTACTTTTTAAGCGAAAATAAATCAATGAGATGAAATCACTACTGCAGATTCCATTTATTGCGCTCGAGACATAGGAACTGGGACTCATAGCTGGTTGCTTGCGGGCCGCATCCCAGTGAGTCTTGGGCCACATGCGGCCCACGTGTTTGAGACCCCTGCTTTAGTGGAACGATCACGGGACTTTTGTTACATTCATATATGTTCAGCCGATTGCGCACGGTGAGGTTGTCACTGCCAGAGGAAGCAGCAGTGAGGGGAGAACAAACAGAAAAAAGTCAGCCTGGGGTCACAGGGTGAGAATATTCCAGATGACCTTTGGAGCATGCTTGGAGCCCAAAGAAAATAAAAGGCGATAGAACACCACACAATCTGAGAATGAAATGCAATGAAAAGAGCAAGGAGGAAATAAAAACTGCCAAGAAAATTTTAAAAACTGCCTTTTTCTGCTCTTCAAAAATTTGGCACTCATGAAGTTAGATAATGCCAATAAAAAAAATAGCTTCAAGATATTCCGAAGTGTCAGGACGCATCATTTGACCCTACCACTCCACATATATTTATCAGGTAGTATACTAAAAACTGTTTCCTTGCTGCCCAATGACTTGCCAACAGTGTTGTTACTAAACTCAACGGTTTTTTGGTTTTTTTTCACTATGATCGTTCACCAGTTCCCCTGCGCAGTAGCCCTTATTTCAACCACCATTCTCTTTTAATTCTTATCTCAAAGTAGATATACGATGTTAAGAGAAACACATGTCCGTTATTTCTATCGATTAAATTTGAATTTGACAACATAAGAATTTGATTTTTTTTTTCTTCTAAGTTCCGTTAAATATAGATATATATATATTGTACATGTTATTGGACGACGAAGCAGTCCATATCAGCCACAGAAGCAGCGGTATCTGCGCCAAGCCCGAAGGTGGGAATGCACGATAAGCCCGTGTAGAAAACAATGATCCTTTGCCGAACCTGGCGGTTGAAACCTCCGGCAATTTGCCCCTCCGAAAACACGTATCGCAGACAGTGCTTCTGTGGTCATCATTGACCTTGCTCAGCGAGCAGCGATCTAATCATCGGTTAAAAACCGCCCCCACAAGGTGCCGCCTCGGAATACGACCTCTCGGCTTTTGAAGAGCGTCTTAAACGGCCTGCGAACAGCGTGCTTCGGCCGGATCCCCCTTTTGTTGTTCGTCGTACACTGTCAACGCTCACGTGACGATTTCGAGTTTCGAGTAAACAGAGGACTCACGACAGCAGGCTCTCGTAGCGAAAGCCTCCCTCGAGCTTGCAGTTTTGCGCGGCCGCTGGGCCGACAGCCTCGCAGAACCAGAAGACGGCGACGGCTTGGACAGCGAACGTTAGTTGATTCATGACTGGGAGGAAACTCGCTCAAATTTCGCAGCGGCTCCTAAACCGAAAATGTAGCAACCACATCTATGCTGCCGCGGAGACTGCGATGACCTGGATTGATTTGGATCGGATTGTCTGCTTTCACGGCTTTCACATCCGCCGCTTACGCATCGTGGCCAGATGCCTCGGGAAAATCTGCCGCATCTGTCGTATCGCCCGTATCTGTGGCACTTGCGTCGCTTGCGTCAGCGGTGCCACGCTGCCACAGATAAAATATCCACCTTTGAAATCAAAATATTCATATTCTTTCGAGAAAATGAATTCTGAAGTTTACGCGTACACCTCCGATCAATGTTTTTTAGATTAGGGTCAGTTGGGAAAAAGGGCGGGTGCGCCCTGCGGTCGCCGGCGAAGCGGTGGCGCTGCGGTTCCCATAGGATCGGTCTCCTGCGCGTCGTCTGCTAGCCTTCTACCCTGAAAAGCGTTGGCACGCGGCACCCCAAGCCGCCGTAGGACTTGTAAAGCCAATAATTACCGATGAACAAAGTGTATTTAAAGGCTTGAATGTGTTGCATGTTGCACCCTAACCTCAAAAACACCAGTCTTCCGTTGAAGGGCACAAGAAAACTAATTTTAAAGCTAAATAAACGATCTTTCAATGTGCACCTGGTAGATGCATGCGGAGCCTATTTGGGAGGTAATCTAGCAACGCTGGGGAACTTGCTGCATAGTCGTGACGTAGCAGATTCCTTCGGAGCAGCGCCGCTCTTTCGAATTTCAACATTTTCCTTTAGCTTTCCTCCTAGCTCAACTCACAATTGCGCATTGTACCAAACGGTCCAAGAAGACGGAAAGGAAGGACTCCCCTCTTTCTCGGACCCTCGTTCGTGCAACCGGACACAGCCATTCTCCCCCTAGAAGATTAGCCCGTCGCTCAAAACGCGAACAAAAGTTGCTTTCCCCACCCTCCTAAGCTGACAGTGTTGTGGAAGCTACGTGCTCTTTGGGCCAGCCACATGCTCGTCACCCCACGGGTACTTCGACCGGCTCGGTTGTAACGCGCTGACGCTATTGACACCACCACAACGCTGACAATGCCACTAAGGGCAAAGCTCACAACCACGCCAGCCTTGGTACGTCACGAATGCGGGGAATCTTTTCTTTCTGTTTTTGTTTGCGCCGGATATCCCATCGCATCGCGCTCTCCGTTCGCATTCTCTTCGAGCGCTTGCTCGAGTGCACCGTTTGGAACGAAAAATATAGCCAGTCGTTCAAAATACAAACGTGCGATTATCATTTACAATATATTATCCGTCATGCTTGACTCATTTCCAAACGAAATTTGAATATTTCAATTTTTGTTTCCATACCCCTTTAAAGAGAACGTGCGCAACAAAGCAAAAAGTAAAGTCCTCGCCACAAAGAGCACCTATCCGTGATTTTAGCTATTTTCTCTGGGGCACTCCTGAAAGCATCGGTCAAAAAACTTAATTTTCTGCTCGCGCGTCTGGTTAGTAAAGTAGATAACTCATAAGGAACAATTGGGTCTTTTAGCAAGAACCATTACGTGTATCAAGTGTTGTAGGCGTTACCAAAAAAAGTAACGAAATACATTGTTACTTGCAAAATAAATAAATGTGTTACCGATCTACGATATTTCGAAATAAAATAAACATATTACCGTTACTGATAAAGTGTCGCACGTTACTTTTACATTACTTTTTATTAAAAAATTGACGTTACCATCTTTTTCTTGTTTGCGACAGCGTGTTTTGACATTCAGACAAAGGGCGTGGGCCTTGGGTTTTTCTAAAGTGGGACTTTTTGCGTGGGGAAAAGACAGGCAAAATCTTGAAGGTATGTGGAATGAGTGCAATAATTAGTGACTTGGCACCCGTAGAAACAACACTTCGTTTCAGCTTAAAGGGGTGCAGAAACAAAAATTGAAATATTCAAATTTCGTTCGGAAATGAGTCAAGCATGACGGATAATCACCGTAAATGATAATCGCACGTTTGTATTTGATCGACTGGCTCTATTTTACGTTCCAAACGGTGCACTCGAGCGAGCGCCCAAAGAGAAGCGAACGGAGAGCGCGATGCGTCATGGGATATCCGGCGCAAACAAAAACAGAAAGAAAAGATTCCCCGCATTCGTGACCTAGAAAGGCTGGCGTGGTTATGAGCTTCGCCCTTGGTGGCGTTGTCAGCGTTGTGGTGGTGTCAATAGAGTCAATGCGTTACAATTGAGCCGTTCGAAGTACCCGTGGGGTGACGAGTGTGTGACTAGCCCAAGGAGCACGTAGCTTCCACAGCACTGTCAGCTTAGGGCTGAACGGGTTGGGGAAAGCCACTTTTGTCCGAGTTTTGAGCGACTGGCTAATCTTCTAGGGGGAGAATGGCTGTATCCGGGTGCATAAAGGAGGGTCCGAGAAAGAGGGGAGTCCCTCCTTTCCGTCTTCTTGGACTGTTTGGTTCAATATGCGATTTGCGAGTTGAGAAGGAAAGCTAAGAAGGAAAATGTTGAAATTCCAAAGGGTGGCGCTGCTAGGAAGGAATCTGCTACGTCACGACTACGTAGCAAGTTCCCCAACGTTGCTAGATTACCTCCCAAATAGGCTCCGCATGCATCCACCAGGTGCACATTGAAAGATCGTTTAATTAGCTTTAAAATTAGTTTGCTCGTGCCTTTCAACGCAAGACTTGTGTTTTTGAGGTTATGCTGCAACATGCGGCGCATCAAAGCTAAAAAATGAGCGCTGGAATTTCGTTTCCCTACCCCTTTAAGTCCAAGTGCAGCCAACGCTACGAGCTAATGGGACCAATCAAGCAACATCAAAAGCGCAAGTCACAGGGCCTTTTTTTGTTTACGATTGGTTCAGCAATGATAGAATACATCCAAAAACATGACGAACACCGTGATGGTGCCCGACGCTATCTGATTGATCCCATTATCTCGCAGCGTCGGCTGCATCTGGACTTAAGGTGAAACGAAGTTAGGAAATGTGAAAAAAATTGTACTTTAGAAAGTGTACTTTTTTTTAGAGCCTGGGAAGATGTAACAGGTAAAGTAACTATGTTACCCGTTACTTGAAATAAGTGGCGCAAGTATGTTACCCGTTACTGTTTAGAGAAAGTAATGAGTATGTCACTACACTATTGAAAAAAGTAACGCGTTACCAATAACAATGTTACTTCAAACGCTTTAACGCCAACACTGCGCGTACCACACTATCGGAGCCTTTTAAGCGCGTGCTTAAATCGCAACAGGATGCCAGCGCCGCCTCTCGGAAGCACTACACAATAGAGCCGCCGCCACCTGGGAAGTTTCCAACGGACCGTAGTCTAAAAACGTTGCCTCCAATTTACTGGCCGCCGCACTACTGGCAACGAGCAGGGGCGATCACGACGTCAAATGTATCAACGAGCAGACGACGCTCCCTCCTCCACGTCTTTGGTACGGTGACGTCTGTGCATGGTTTTGCAGATTGTCTGGTTACAGGGGTGCAGGGGTGTGCGATCGCCCTCCCAGACATTCTTAGTAATGGCGGCTCGTAAGCTCGACAGTTTGCAAATTTCTCAAAGTGCCAGTTTTCAGGATATTTCGTGGGCAAGAATTTTCCAGATTCCGAGTGACATGCTAAATATTCATAACCATGAAATTAATTATTCGAGGCCTCAATTATTTGCAGTTATTTTAAAACCCCAAAATTCACGAAAATTAGGTTCTTGCAGAAATGCACGCTTTTCCAAATTTTTGGCTCGAATAGTCAAACCCGTTTATATCGAACTCGCAAAAAAAAACGTCTACCAATTCGATATAGCGGGTAATTCGACATAAAAGTTTTAATGAATTTGACTCAAAAATCCACTTTCTGCTGACATATTACACAATGAAATAGTCTTGCATCATCTGCTGCTTTTCTTCATTGCATCCGCGATAACGATATTTTTCTACGCTATCGACGGACTCCAAAATGTTCAGGCTGCTGCCTTCTATATTCGCGCATTAGCGCCGAGCTATGCCGAGAGCACGGAGCACGTCCGAGCAGGAGCACCTTCTCCTGCAGAGAACCATTTTGCTCTGCAAGTTGGCTTTCCCCTAAGGAGGGCGGCTGCATTGGGGGAAAGCCAGCTAGCAGAGCAAGCTGGCTTTTTTTTTTCATGCGGGCGGCCGCGTCCAGTGGCGTAACTAGGGGGGGGGGGGGGGGGGGGGGGGGGCAGGGGGGTACAAGTGCCCCGGGCGCCACATGGGAGGGGGCGTCAAGCATAGTCCACTCATAATAATAATATGATGATGATGATGATGTCAATATCACTATCATCATGAGGGGCGCGAAATTTCATTTGCCATGGGCGCCGTCATATCTAGTTACGCCACTGGCCGCGTCAACCGCCCGGAAGAAAAAATATTCTCTTTTACCGACGGAGCGGGGAGAGGGAACACGGAGCAGCCTCTCCCCGCTCCCTCCACAAAAGATATATTTTTTTTTTCTTTCCGGCAGTCAACAAAACCGCCCGTAAAAAAAAAAAAAAAAAAGTTAGCTTGTTTTGCTAGCTGGCTTTTGCCCAACGCGGCTGCTCGCATTGGGGAAAAGCCAGCTTGCAGAGCAAAACGGCGCTTTTGGCAGTTCGATTAATCGGTAGCGGCTGCTATTTTTGTTCGATGCAACCATACTTTTTGCTATATATTATCACTGTAACATAACTGTGCACGAAAATTGTTCGATATAAGGGATAATTCGATGTAAACGGGTTCGATATAGTCGGGTTTGACAGTACATGCCTAGAAAACGAGCACTTTTTGGCTGCAAGTAGCACGTCAGTGACATCCTGTTGACTCATCAAGTTGCAGTGACCTCAATAGTGGCATCCCAAAAGTTGGTTTTTTCCCTTGTGGATTAGCTTTTGCTCCGAGGTCACCAGAAAGAAGCGCTCTACTCTCTATTCAGCTAGCGCGAAGAGAGCTAGGGAGACAGATCCATTTACTATCCGAGCCATAATTCGGAAAAAGGTGGATCAAGTAGTTTTGCAGGAAAGTGAGTCGAGGAAGTAATCTTCAACATACGGACTGTCAACCAGCATTTCTAGACGCAGAAACAGGCCTTCGGAAGAAGTTCTACAAAGCATTAGATTGTGTTTGCACCAAGCTTAAACGACAATTCAAACAAGCAAAACGCAAAGTCTCGCACAACTGGAGCAAATCGTTTTGTATGCTCTTCGAGAGTTAAGCCACAAACTGCAGAAGAGTCTAAAAGGAGGTTAGGATCGCGCGCTGCTGATTTTCATCCGGAAAGCCTTTCGAGGCAGCTGAACATGGTTCATTCGCTGTCAAGCGGTCAGCCCAAGTTGCGCCGTGCTCTGGGATGACAAGTCCCAGAGGTCAAGAGGATGATCACTGAAGTGAAGCGCCTTGCAGTACTTACAATGACAGTGCCAGCAGTAGCAACTGAACAAAGTTTCAGCGCAATCCGGCACATCAAGAGTTACCTTGGGGCTACGACGTCCCAAAGGTGACAGACTCGGGCGATGCTGCTGCACAAATATACAGTCAAACCCGTTTATAACGAACAGCAGGAAACGCTACGATAAGTTCGATATAGCAAGTAGTTCGATATAGCAAAAACCATTTACAACGAACTTCCACGATGCGTTCGTTGTAAGGCGAGAGCTTCTCCTTCTTTCTTATCTCTTCGCTTCTGCCTTGTAGCAACGTGCTAATTTTTTTTTTTTTGCATGTGATTAAATTTTTATTTTACCTTATCCTTCCTTCTGAATCACTTCTCTTCGTGGGCAACCGCTTTGGGCTGAAATTTTTTTTTGTATGCGTGCGTGCAGAGTTTCTTTTTTTAGCTTTCTCCCCTTCTGAATCGCTTCACTTCGCTCAAATTCGTTCGGGGCTTGAGCTTAGAGGACAATTGTTTGCGCGTTTTTGGGAGCCTTCCCGGTGGGAAAAGTTCGATATAGCCAATGTGTTGTTCGTTATAAAAAGTACTTTTTACATGCATTTTTATTCAAATTTTTCGTGAGTTCGATATCGACAATAATTCGCTGTACGTGGGTTCGTTCTAAACGGGTTTCACTGTAGTGAGCAAGCAGCAAAACTTCATCTCAACTCTATCGGGAGAGAGTTTGTGTCGAGGACAGCCAAACGATGAACCGTTTTGGGGCACCATTAAGCTCCTCATTTCACGCCATTTGAAGGCATCAGCGTGGGATAAAAATAATTTTCCCACGGCCCAAAAGCGGAAGGACATGTATGTTCGTCCTAAATTAATGCTTGCGAGCGTTTCGTTCAATTGACTCGGTGCGCCAGAGCAAATTCTTCTCAAACCGAGAATTCAAACCATTTTTTTTAAAATTGGCATAGCGAGGAAATGTTTTTTCAAAGGGGGCAGGGCCGAGATGGCTGCGAGAATGCGAGGATCGACCTCCACCCAATCCCTCCCACCACTCACCTGGCTATGCCCCTGCTGCACTGCATATGAAAATTGACCTTGTGTGTCCTGCATGTCATTTGAACGGTTTTAGCGCACACGTATGAAGAAGAGAGAAGAGACAGAAAAGAGCGCTACTCACAACTGTATTTACAAAGATGAAGAAAAGGAAGAACATCGTCAAGATCCTCATAAAGATGAGAAAAGAAAGAAAAGGAAGCAGAAACATAAAACAGGACTATAAAACACAAAGGCGGGTGTTCCCTCGCGCGCACAAGCTTGATTAAACACCAACACCTTCGTTGGCCTTTACGTTGTCGTGGTGCAGGGTGTATTTGCATCAGTCTTGGCTCGCGCTGGGTCACCTTTGTCAGAGTTGAAGAGGAACACCTCATCCGTGGTCGGCTGTCGCTTGGTCATCGTGCCTGATGTCTCGCGGCTCCCATGACTCATGCGAGTTCCTCATTGTACCGTGTTAAAAAGTCTGTTTCCTTGCTTGTTAAGGCTACCGATGCAACAGGGAACACCCGACTTTGTGTTTTATAGTCCTGTTTTATGTTTCTGCTTCCTTTTCTCATCTTTATGAGGATCTTGACGATGTTCTTCCTTTTCTTCATCTTTGTAAATACAGTTGTGAGTAGCGCTCTTTTCTGTCTCTTCTCTCTTCTTCATACGTGTGCGCTAAAACCGTTCAAGTGTCCTGCATGTTTGAACAGGCTTGTCCCTCCCAGATGGATTCAATGGCAAAATATTGGTTTATAAAGTATCAGATAAAAACTAGAGTGGAAACACAGCATTGGTAGACTTGAAAGAAGGGCAAGTGCGCAGGCGAGCTCGTGAAGAGTTGACGGATTAGAGACTTGTGTTGTCCCTTCTCTTTTCCTTCCCCGTTTCAGGTTAAGGACACTGACAGGGCATATATGCTTGCCAATGTTTTTATTTGTACATGACATATGAGAGCCCAACTACCCAGAAGGCAAGTTGCGGATCGTAATTCGTTTTCTTTCCACCCGAAAACCGCCGATTGAAAACTGGCCCGTTTGAGTCGTGCTCTTCTCCATAGCCACGTGCCCCCAGATATAATCAGTCGCATGGTCATCAAAGGCAGACACTCAATATTAAAAATAGAAAAACAATAGGATACCCAATTTTTGTGGCTTCTAAGCTGCAAATACGTTGAGTGGAAAAAAAGTTGCACAGCCACCAGACTTCCGGCTACTCTCTCCTCCTCTATATTTCTTCTTCCTCCCTAGTCCACTTTCGGTTTCAAACAGTTGCATGTTTCGACTACGTAAAAAATATATGCGACGCCGTAGCAAAATATTGATTGAGTACCTATACTTCGTCTCGCCCTAGCATGGACTAACCGCGAAGGCTGTGCTAGCACGAGCGCCCAGCCTTGACTGCCTTGACTCGAGCACTTGCTGCACGAGTGCTCGTGCAGCCGCCGCGGCTTCATTCAAAGCGTCTAGCTCGTGCTTTTAGCACGCGCGCCTAACAATAGTCCATACTAAGGTGAGACGAAGTATAGTCTTTCAAAACCATAACAAATTGCGTGGCAAAAAAAAAGTAAAAAAAAGTGGGGGTGCGAGTGTATTTTTAAGTGGTGGACTACTAAGAAAATGCCCCTTCTGAACTACTCCACTTGAACGTGCTACACCAAACAGCCGGGTTCCACTTCACTCTATGATGGAATGCTACAAGCATACTTATGTGTAGAGGCCGGATCTTTAGGCAAATGCCTATTTTGTTCCTTTGGTCCCTATCGTGCCTTTTCTATATATGAGCACGAATCATGAGTTAAGAAGCGTTTTAAGAGTGGTTTTATAGTGCCTATAAATGCCTATTTCGGCGTTTGTGCCTAAATTGCGGTTTCCCGCCTATAAATGCCTATTTTCACTTTTTTTTTTTGCTTCGCTACCCCAAAATGAGTTGTTCTGTGTAGTTTCAAACTCAAGCGAAACTATTTTTCATCTTGCTGCGATGCACGGCAACAGGCTGCACCAATCTCTGTCCCGAGATCCACCACAAACATCGTAGTTTTCTTGCTTTACGCTTGTAAGCCAAGGCGCAAACGGCGCTTTTTTTCTAGTAGAAGGCCCTTCCCCACGCATCGTGCTTCTTTGCTTTCTTCCTCTCTCGCCTCGCCCGAGAGAAGCGGGTTTGTTGTCGTGGAGCCCGGGAGCTGCCAGGAGGCTGGAAGTCTGGATCTGGATGCTGCTTTACTTCGTTTCACCCTAAATGGAAGTTAGTGGACGCTAGAGCGTTCCAGCCAGTCCAGCGCTTGGAGAGTGGCGTGTGACCTGGAGTTTTCGCGTGTCGCTTCGCCCAACTGGAGTAGCACTGGATTGCTGGGAGGGCTTGTCCTATTCGCTGCGGTTCATTGGAGGATCGGGAAACAAACCGCAAGGCCCACCGAAAAGCTTTTTTTTTTTTCTTCTAGTGAGAGAGAGCGTGTATTTGTGTGTATGTGCATATGTGTGTGCGCGTGTGTGTGTGCGTGCCAGCATAGCCTCCTCTATACTGACAAAGCCTGGCAGATCGTCTCTTGACGCGACCGACGAAAGTGAAAAGGTATACAGTGGCAGACAAGAGTGATGGAACGGGTGCCCCGCTGCGGCGAGACGCCGAAACACACTTGTCCCGAGCGATGGAATGTCCGCTCGTGATTCTCGCATTCCTCGGGCTACCGCTCCTTTTCTCGTCGGGTTTGAACACCATTTTTCGGGTCCTCGCCGCTGCAAACGCTGTGTGCTGAATACCAGACTCTGAGAAATGCTCCGTGCTACCAGATCCTCGCGCTCCAAATCTGCGACCGGGCACTCTATGGCTCCGTCATCGAACTGCCAGGCTTTGCGAGTATAGAGGAGGCTATGGTGCCAGCCTACATGCGAGGTGAAGATAATAGGAAGCCGTGGTTTACTCGTTTCGTGTGCGCGTCGGTCTCTAACTTTGTTGTGTCCGGTGGTCTGCGGTTTGCTGCTCTTCGCTTTCCCCGCCTGAAGCTCTTCAACAATGCCAAAAAAGAAGGTCCCAAAGAGCGTGCTGATTCGGCAATGGACTCAACATTGCCTTTGCTACTCGACCGACGGGTATATGTTCTTCTGTCAACCGTGTGGAAAGCAAGTAAGAAGACACCTTTAGGTACCTTGTTTCGGAGAAAAATCAAAACTTGATCGAACGACGATTTAGCGAATGAAATCGAAACTTTGACGTTTCATCGAATGACGCTGTAGCGAATGGCGCTTCGTTTCCCCCGATAGACAGCGAGGCGTAACCGCGCCAGTTTAAAAGCCTAGCTCGTCACCGCCGAAAAAACAGCCTATTCGCTAAAATGGCTGTTGCAAAAACGTTCGACCGCTCAAATATTTTCTAATCACTAAAACGTCATTCGCTCATATAATATGGACCAAGAAAAACACCCGCATCTTTATTAAAGAGATGATGTAGATGCATTTATTTAATGAAACGTTTACTCGTCTACGAGTTGATAAAGAATTTCCCTCGCAAAGTCCAAAAACCTCTACAAAACCGTGTCTCCCCTGAAATTTGTTTGCTATTGTTTTCATAATTTTCCCCATAGTTCCCAGTTGGGCTATGTACAACATGGGACAGCTTAGTACCGGTGTGGGCTTGAGTTGACTTTTTTTTCCGAATGTTTGGACAAATTAAACTAATTCCTATTGTACCACTTTATTCTGCATTTCTTCGAATGACAGAGGCCCTAAATGCTTTCAAAAGCACCCTGTGAATAAAAACTGTTTGTGCCTATAAATGCCTATTACGAAGTTTTTAGTGCCTTTTATAGGCGCCTAAAAGTGAATTTTTTAGTGCCTAGTAAACATCCGGCCTCTACTTATGTGAGAGCAATATACCCAACATACCACATGGTTACTCGTCCGCTCACAACTCGACGTCCTGAAACTTCTGCTGCAGTCTACCCTAGGGCGAGATCTACGAGACACCGAGACCACGTGGGGGCGGCACGCTTTTATTGTAAAAGAAAAGCACTCCTATAATTATGCAAATACAGCACACTCCACACAGAGTCCTGCACAGACAGGTATACAGGATAACCACCTACCAACTCCTAACATCTATCGAACCTTTCCAACAAACGAGCCTCAGTCAAAACGGAAAAGGTAACCCTGAGCTTCCAAAGCAGACTGGCAGCCGCCACGTGCAGAAGCAATGGCCGCTGCCACGGAATGCATAGCCTAGAGACGGGGTGAACTTTTATTTTGATCCGTCGTCCAAAACCCGCACAACCACGCCACGAAACGGCGAGCCTCGGCCAGCCCCGAAACCCACGAGAGACGGGGCCGACGTCGGCCCATACCTAACGGTGAACGCGCCTGCAACCGACGTACGTATGGAGATGCAACGCGACGGCACGACGCAACGCGAAAAGTGCTCCCCACGCTAGGCACTGAGGTGATGGTGTCCGCGGCGACCCCGCGCACCCGGAAAACTGCCCCAACTTTGCGAGCTGCCCGCGGAGTTTCACGACGTCGACGCCCATCGCAATGCCCGCGTCGCTCGCAAGACGCGACAAATTGCAGAGAGTTGACCCAGCCCAAAACGCGAATCCCTCGAGGAAAACAACAAAAATCGTCTCTACAACAACTTGGGGCCGCCGAGAGTTTAGACACCGAGAACTTCGGGAAGTGCCCCGCTCTAAACGAAAATTCAAACAGCAACCGATACGAAGAAATTTGAGAAAAGCAAACGCAGGGCGACGCAAGCTCCTAAAAATGGAACAAATCGGGGCCCGCCCGGGGCGTCGGAATCCGCGGACTCTTTGGCAGGACCGGGTGTCGACGAAGACGACGCTGCCAGGAACGGAGGTCACGCGGCGGCCACGTGGCGGTAGGCCGCCACGCCCAGCGCGGCCACGGCCACCAGACCGCCGGCCAGCCAGGACCAGCTGCGGCCCTGCATGCAGAGGCCCCCGTGACCCTTCGCGCCGGAGGGAGCGCACCACCGCTGCGGGGATGCGTCTCAGACCGGGGCGTTTGGCGTCCCATTCCGCATCCAAAATAGGCCCCTGACAAATGGCAGTCGTAAAAACTGCAGTGTCACGCTTTCCGATGACAGTACCGTAACTACGTAGCCATAGGTGGTGTTGCCCCTCCAGGAGGCACTGCTGTCGCCGCACCCTTCTACACTTTTCATAACCTGACTCGGAAAGCGGGGAATTTTACGATTTCCCCGAAGCGGCTCAATATGGATAGGCAAGACAGTGAGAATAAAGCTTTTACAGCGTGTGATCTTCATTGCCTAATTCAGCCATGGTTCCAAATTCTTTTGTTTCAGTTCGGTAACGCTCAAAGGTAAGTGGGCTGGTATACACCTTTTCCATCGTGAATGCCATGCCATCACTTCTGGTATGCGGTAAAACATCGCTCTGATCGCTCAGCGCCGCTGGGAGGTGCTTACGAAAAATGCGCGACTGTCAAACATTCCTGTTTTGCCTCACCTATATTTTCTCACAAATTCCAGATTGCAATGTTCTATTATTTTTTTTGTCCCGCATACCAGATACGGAACCCACGTGACTGAGAATGACAGGAAACAGAAAACATCTATGCACACATTGCAGAATATTTTCTCACGTCTCTCTTAGTTTCCGTTCGATGAGCAGTTCTTTTCTGCCACGCTCCAGCCGCGTTGTTACATGTAAAAGGAAGGATTGTGCCTAGCCGATCTTTTAGAGGTACCGAAAAAAAGTATGTCGAGGTTTATCTATCTGGCTGCGCATCGATGCTCGCGTCGTCTCCGGGACTTTGCCTAGGCTAGGCCTAGCGGGTCAAAGCTTGCTTCGCGAGTGTCTGGCACGTTAAACTTTCGTTCGCTCGGCATGTGCTCACTCGAATAAAGCCGACTACCTTCTCATTTTGCGCGTTTTACGTCCTCTAGCTGCGAGACACTCAACTACCCCCGCCAGACAGCACCGTGCTATGGGCATTTCTTGCGAGTCGAAACGTCAAAGTTGCACGTCAAACAGTATGTGCAATCTTGCCGATTGTGTGAAACTGATTTCGCGATACCGATGCGCGTAAACTAAAAAACTCGTGGCATGAACCGTGCAACGAGATGCGACTTATATACCAACTTTTCCACGAAAACGGCTCAATATACGGATGTGCGACTTATAGTTCGGAAAATACGGTACACTTTTCAGGAAAATCTTAGGCCTTCCCATATGTATTGGAACACAAAAGTTCTACATCTTTTTGAAATTTAATAGTATCATTTGAATTGCTAACAATTTCAAAATCATGTCTTTCATCAGTTAGAATATGCATTCCTGTTTCTCACGAATTCCAGTAATCCATTTATAAGAAAACAATTTTACGGTGATTTCAGTTGCTACAAGACCAATAGGCATTTAAGAATCACGTTCAATCCTACTTAATCTTTTGTTTTCTATTAATCCCCCTCCTCCGTGTCAAAGTTTGTGATATGTTTATTTATTAAACATTCTGTTTTACTATTGGAATAACCTGTTCTTTAAAGTTGTAAATTTCTTTAGCCTTGATATGTTTTGATTTAAGGCATTTTCAACTACTGGGTGTATCAAGGAGTGGCCAGGCTCTTTAAATCTGCCGCAAAATTCGGTTTCTTAACCTATTGCGCTACGACTTCGTGCAGCGTTGCCCACAGATGGTGCATTTTGTTTTGTAAAATTTGCAAAGAGCGAACTTACCTGAGGAAAAAGTAAAGAAAGAAAAAGGCTTAGCTCCTATGGAAATGTGGCGAAGCCAAAGGTCTTCAAACAATATGGCGCTGTTTCGCACGGGAGACGAGAGATGGCGCAAGCGGTCGCGATGCCAACTGCGCCACTGAACGAGCATACGGCGCCGAGAGCCGGCGTCTTTAGCAGACAATCTTTCCAACTCAAAAGCGAAGCGCGTGCCGCAGGTGGTGTCAGTCGCCGAAACAGAAACAGGCGCGGTAACAACAAGGAACTGCAAAGCAGACGACATTGGTATCCCGAAAAAAACAGTCAAAATATCCCGACAAACCATTTTTCTAATCGATTATGTGTCCATTCAATATGTTTTATTAGTAAGGATGATAAAATAATGCATTGGCAAGTGACATCAGAAAAGCTCGCGCCGCTTTAGAGCCGAAAAGGTTGTCTGCTAAAGACGCCGGCTTTCGGCGCCGTACGCTCGCTCGTTGGCGCAGTTGGCATCGCGACCGCTTGCGCCATCTCTTGTCTCCCATGCGAAACGGCGCCGTATTGTTTGAAGACCTTTGGCTTCGCCACATTTCCATAGGAGCTAAGCCTTTTCTTTCTTTACTTTTTCCTCAGGTAAGTTCGCTCTTTGCAAATTTTACAAAAAAAAATGCACCATCTGTGGTCAACGCTGCACAAAGTCGTAGCGCGATAGTTAAGAAACCGAATTTCGAGGTCGATTTAAAGAGAATGGCCACCCAGCAGTTTGGATGCTGCATTTTGTACTTTAAGTTTAACCTTTGCAAGCATATCTTTAGCAAGTAAAATCATTTTAGGTTTTGCTCTTTTAAAAAATGCTTTACCAGATGACAGTTGTGATCGTGCAATGATTTAAATTAATTTACGCAGATTCATTTTCTTCATATCAAAATAAACATTATTTGAACGCTTACAAAAGTATTGAGGAGGATGTGGAATTAAAACCATTGAATATACAAAATTTATATTGAAGTTCTTTATAAAATTAGAGCTGTTAGAACTTAGTTGAACAGTATGATATATAGTATTCTTGGGAACTAGATTCATCTTTTTTTATCTTTTAATACCTATATTTCAATAAAATTAAGGAGGTCTACATTCTAAAAAGAATCTATATATTTCTGGAACAAGATCCATCCTATGTCTTTCCCATTTCCTCTAAGGAGGGTCGTGTTTCTGCACCCTAGAAAATATTATTAATAAATCATTATTTTGAGATGAATTTATATCGTTTATAGCATAGAATCCAAGGTGGATATTTTATTTATTTGAAATAAATTAAACCACGTTGATTCTAATCATAGGCATAATCATGACTATATCTCCCACTATTCTCTGTCTGATTCCAAAAAGAGGAAATTATGAATATGTTTCAATATTAACGCAATTTCTTCTCATGTTAGATAAAACATTTTCTAGAATCCATTTCTTAAATTCCTTTGCTTCTTTCTTAAATACAAAAATTAAAAAAAAATATTTTCAAAATGTTCTTTTAAAATACCGTAAAATACCGTGCGTCCGTCCATTCCACACTAAGCACCCACACCCAACATTTGAAACATCCGTAAAAATATGCACAGTGCATATCTATATGTAAAATTGATGACCTCACAGGCACCCATCCCCTATTTGTTCCCGACTGTCTTCCAATTTTGAGTGGGCGCTTGCTCGGTGTTTTACGGTAGGTCCCCGAGGATATGGCTCGATTAGATCGAGATATATTTTCTTGTCTCGTTCATCAACTCGCATGCGTATAGGCTGATCAGTTCTTATACAGTCAACTCTCATTAATTCAAACTTGCGGATAATTCAAAGTAATACGCAGGTCCCATCCTATGCGTCTCTATGGGAGGAAACTCCAGATAATTCAATTCAAACTTTGCTTCATTCAAAGAAATTTTCAGGCCCCCTCAAGCTTGAATTAACGAGATTCGACTGTACATCCAAGAATAGAGGCCACATCCTTAGATTTAAACCAAGGATCAGCACATGTTCCCAGGATCAGATGTTCCAAAATCTAATTACCGTAATATCCCGAGTCATTGCACATTCCCCCGGACGCCTGATATTCATGAAAAAAGTGGTGTGGGCCATGTCTCGGTGGTTGAGCACAAAAATTTAACAAATCGAAAAAAACCGCCCATTTTTTGTGCGTATCTAGCGCGGCTGCAGAAGAGATACATTAAACTCAAAACTCAAATTAGTTTTGTTGTTTTATACAAAAACATTTTCACGAAAGAACTTTTTAATATCGCGAAGTCCGTTGCTTGCATAAGCGCCATGAACAGCGCCAATCGGCATACAGCGCGAACGTTTGTTCCGTGAAAGCACATTACACCGCTGTTTTCTCCTCGTTAGTTTAAAAAGAAAAGTCCGCAAGAAAATAGAAAAACCAACCAGGCGCAACCAGCGAGCGGACCAAAGAACCGATGAAGAGTGATGCTGGGAAGTGGGAAAGCCGGCGATCGCGTTGGTAAATACTTCGGCGTCGGGACAAGTCGGGCGCCTTGTCAATCGCAAGCTCTTGCGCAACTTCCTTGTTTTGTGCATACATGCGTGCATTCGTGCATGGCGTGCTATCAACCTGGGTTAAGGTGGCGTTGCTGCAAGGTGTGGAGGACACCACGAACACGGAGCTCGAAAATGGACGCTCTACAAACGTCTGTGTGCGTCGTTCCAGCAAAGCTTTATTTACCCGTTGGCTTTGTTTTAAACATTGCAAAACCGCTGTCGCGACGTGCCGAGAGAAGAAGTGGGCTGGCGGCGACCTTACTTGGGCGGAGAATATACTCCGCAGCTACATTCCAGCGTATGGGACGTTCCAGGATATGGGACGTTCCCTGAATGGGTTACTGCTTGTGTTATCTTCAGATTTATTTTTTTAGAGGGGGGACGATTTTTTCGGAAGCAAAACAAGCTCATTTTGTTATTTCCATCGTTTTCTTTTCGCACGGATACACCAACTACTTTACTGATACACTATAACTTCGAGGTCGCTCACGGAAGACACGCGTAAACAAAGAGAAGTGTCTTTCTCTCCTTCATTTTACTTTGTCACGGACGTCCTCCAACAGAAAGGTCCGTGGCCGCATCATTCGGGTAGGATGAATGTTTGCGGACCGCGGAGTCAGCGTTGGGGTATTCGAAGGGCTGGGCAATGACTCGGTGTTTTTTTGGAAATCGATATTGGCCCAAAAAGTGGGGTGGGCAAAGACTCGGGGATGGGCGATGCATGACTCGGGATATTACGGTAAAAACCTGATCCATATTTTGAATAAAAAAAGGAAATCATAAATTGCGATGGAAGAAGGTTCTTCTTTTGAAAAGATGGGTTCGAGAGCAATCGTGACCGTCGTGTTCCAATCTAGATACAATTCGATATCTATGAATCAAAGTTTCATTATGAACAAGATACCAGTTTATGACATGACGGAATTCCTCAATAAAATCCATCTTATCATTCCTGATATAGGACCTGTTCCGAATAAGGTTTGATCTCAATGATACATACAAATCCCAGAAAAACTTCTTTATGAAGATTAGTAAAGATTAGATAGATAGATGAATAGGTAGGTAAATACGTAGGTAGCTAGATAAATAAATGATACATAAGTCGACTGACTCCGCCCAGACACCCCGTCGAGAGCTGCGCTACCTGGGCGGGACGAGGGGTCTGGGGCCGGGGAGTTCCCTGGGCTCCGAACATGCGCCTGTACATGGCCTTCTCTGCACGGTCCTCCCGCTGCTTCTTGGCAGACAGCCGCCCCAGCTCCAGCTGGATCACCTGCACACACGTCGTCCCCCGTCGGTCCAGACCCGGGGATCGGCCCACGCTTCGTGCAAGCCCAGCCACTCCCTCGCAAATGGGGCCGCATTTTCTGCACAACTCAACAAACCCCCGAAAAGCAACTGCCAAGCTGGCATTATCGAGGCTGGGGAGAACCGGAAGCCCCCAAATGGCGGCGGTCCTCAAATAAGCGAAACCCGAGCTTTGTGGGAAGAAATCTCCATCGACGGCCTCGTTACAACCCGGAACGCAGTCGGCACCGAACTGTTAGCGAGGCGCCCGTTTTTCTTCGGGAACGGGGCAACCTCGTCTCGTGCCCTTCCCTCGTCGGTATCCGACGTTTCCCGAGCATTCGGGTGGCCTGTTTCCTGGAGGTCATTGAATCGGACGGCAACGTCCCATCTTCTTCGACGAAAACCCGATAAACGCCGAGCTTCAGCGTTTGACGCCGAAAATGGATGCCGAAAAACACAAAATCTATCCAAAAAAGAGTAGCGCGGTAATAATAAAACCAAACTTTAGAAAGGAATCTCATCGGAGTAGCTAAATAAGTGCTAGGAGGGTAAAGGCCGCGTTTGGTTCGTGCTGCCGGCCAGTAATACCGCCGACAATCTGGGAGCCCCTTTTCCGCGCCAAACTTTAACGGTAGCTTAGAGAATCGACGAACGACCCGGATGCTACGGATCGGCTTAACACTCTCGCGCGTCGAACAGACTAGACGTAGACTGGACGACGTTTTTTTGTACCTTAGCTAAGTTAAAACCGACAAAGCGGTTAAAGTTAACGGCCGTATTGACTTCATTCCTCAGTTCCCCGTTCAATGCACTTTGTCGCGTCGTTCCATCAAAATGTAAGCGGTCCACGTTTGCGGGGCCTCCCCTCGACACGGTACCTCGGGGGGAGAAAACAAAAAAGCAATATTCGCGTCTGGTTAATACGGACCCCGTTAATACGGATACCCCGCCACATACGGACGACACCATCGGGGACAAACCGGGCGAACACTCGCATTTCTGCCTCGTCGTTAAGGACGACTCGCATCAGACCACTTTTGGGAGGAACGGAGGCGTCCTCGTCAACGAGACGTTGTGGTACGACCGGCGGGCTCGTGCGCGAAGCCGCCGAGCAGGCACGTCTCAGGCGAGAGACCGGTCGAAGATGTCTTGGTGACCCCTCGGCTCGCTCGGGAGGAGACCCACCTTGCTCTCGGGCTCCAGCTTGAGGGCCCTCTCGAGGACGGCCACGGCCTCCGAGACGTTGCCCCGGCACGCCAGGACCTGTTCGGGAAAGGCGGACCACGCTTCGAGTCGATGCAGCTGAGCGTCCGGCGGTGTCCGCCGCGCGTCCGCCGCACGTCCTCCAATTGGAGCCGCGAGGAACGCCCTAAAGCCGCGGCACGAAACACCATCTGCAGACAAGGGGAGCATTCCTTCCCCGTACGACCGTCGCATTCTTTCTGCAAACAAGTTCCGAGCGTGCGTACGAAGCGCTTTGCTCGAGCAGTGTCCGTCCTTTGTACGACGTACGGGCAGTGCCACTGTGGCTTTGCGAAAACGCCGTGCATTGTTACGTTCCCAACCCCGGTGAGGCCGTGCTCCAACCATGGCGCGGAGACGGTCCGCAACACCGTTGCTCTGAGGCCCGGACCCGAGGCTTTTGAACGTCGGCCGAAAGCTTCGTCTTCCACTTGCTCCGACGTCGAGAGAACCCACCGATGCAGAGACATAAACCTCCGGGCCAACAACGGGAGCTGTTGGACTTTGTTTTCATCCGTGCCGATGGTCACCTCCAGTCGCAAAAGGATCCCGCCAGTGACGCAATCTCCTCGCGTCGCCGAGGCTATCTACGACGAGCGAGCGTACCAAAAATGAGTACTCGGCACGTCGGAATGCAAGGGGGAGCACGCCGATCAAAGGGCAATGTACAGAACGTGCGGGGAACACACGACAACGAGGCAGTCAAGTGCGTGCCGTCGTTGGTACAGGTTGGGAGTAAACTACGCACGAGGTGCGCAATGAGCGGACCGACTTGCACGCTGTATGAGGGGGACCCGCGCGGCAGAGACGGAATGGGACTCACCGTCGGACGCTACCATCAAACCGCGTCTCGTTAAAACATCCGTCGTCTTACGGCCGAAACCCGCTCGGCCCTCGACGGCACAAGAGACCCAAGAGAGAGACTTTAATCCGAGCGTGCGGCTCGAGCCTCGTGAAGCCGCATACATTTTAATGAAGATTAGTTAGTGTGCCAAAGAATATTGAATCCAAAATTACCGGAAAGCCAGAACTAAATTAAGGCGCTTCGTAACATGGGCGTGCACGCGAGGCGTTGTCTCGCGTGCACAGTTTGGGATGCAGACGTAGGGTGAGGCTGGCCACGTGCCTCCAACGAGTGAACCGGGAGAAATATCTCGTGTTTCTCCTTATCCTTAAATAAAATGATGCTAAAACATAAGTTGAGCATGCTCGCTATAATTAACTCCTTATTTATTATCTACCGTATTTACTCGCACAATGAACGCACTCGCGTAATGATCGCACCCCCCAAGTCAGCTCTCAAAATTTCGACTTTTTTTTCACTCTCGTATTCAACGCACCCCCAACTCCGACGTCAAAATTTTGACCCCCTCCCCCCACGCGCGCGAAATGAACGCACTTTTCTATCCCGGTGCAGCGAGGTCGCGAATGCATGGGCAGCAGGGGCAAACAAAACAACTTGCGAAAGGCGGAGAAAAAAAAAACAGAAAAAAAAAACACGGAAGCAAGAAAAAAAAACATGGAGAGGAGCTTTTTTTTTTTTTTGCGCATCGCAGTTTGGTTTTGAAGTCACGCGCCGTGCGCAAAGAGATAAGAAGTTACGTCGATTTTTCGGGATAAAAGGCCGTTCATTATGCGAGTAAATGCGGACCCAAAAATTTTACTTCGCGTAATGAATGCCCCCCCAACTTTGCATCGATTTTTCGGAAAAAAAGTGGGTTCATTCTGCGAGTAAATACGGTATATTTTAAAAACAGTGAAATTAATTTTTTCTTAAAGTAACTCAATCTATACAATACTCGAGGCATCCATGAAAAAATTTTGCGCAGTGTTCACACTCTGTGCAAAGTTCTTACAAGGTTTGGTCGTCAAGAGAAAAAACTATGCTTCTGAAGGTACGTGTACGTTTTCACGAAGTAACTTAAGTCGCCAAACAATTTTTCGGACCTTGCAGGGACCGAAAAACACGTCCGAATAATGGAGCAGTCCGGAAAACCGGCAGATTAAAAAACTCGCCTTCGTTACATCTAAGCAGGCTTAAAAAAGCCGTCAATAGTGCCTCGCCTCAGGTTACGCTTCCGCTTGCGTTCGGCCACTTTCAATTAGCTCGAGAATCGCTGCCTTTTTTTTTTCTAGCGCTATGGCCGAGCACTTTCCACGCTTCTCAGCGACACTTTGCGGAGGCGGAAGAACAGATGGGGTCACAACGTCCGAGCCAGCGTACTAGTCCGAAAACACGATACACCGAGCCGAGATGAGAGGCGCAAGTCCACGACCGCACGACAGTGAACAAAGCAAAATGGTAACAACGATGAGGATAATGACACGCAGTTAGTGAAAAAAAAAGTGTAGCATAGCGTCACCTAGCGGTAGGACTTAGCAGTACACAAGTAGCGCTGCCGAACCAAGCCAGTCCATGTGCAGCCAACATAGAATCTTAAATGGCGGCTTCTCAGTGACGTTTCCCACTGACCGCTGATCGCTCACAACGATTGTGTCAGAAAAATCAAACTTTCGTACTTCAAGCTGTTTGAAACACTGGTCGTGAATGTGCACAATTTCTGTCGGGTAGGTCACGGTCCCTCCTTTGGGTCTGAAATATCGGAGAAGTCAGAATTATCGACGTCTGAAATATCGGTCGGCGACTTAAAATTCACTTAATATGTATCTTAATCCACCACACAAAGGGAGAGTAATGCTCCGCGAGAAGCCGGACTTGGTTCTCGGGGTTTAAATAAGTTAAAAATAAGCGCATAATTAAATACTCACATTTATACGAGAAAGAAAAGCACTTCCGAAATAATGGTATCCATATGCAGAAAAATTTGGAAATAAGCACCTCACATGCATCCTAGCACGAGTGACCGTAACTGTACCCCAGGAACATTTTAGGAGCAGCATCCTTAACGACCCCGTTTGCGCCAAGCAGAAACTTCTGCCGACGGCGACCACAATGTTCCCGTCGCAGGACCGACGTCAGCCCCGCATGACCTGTCCGTCCAGGCATGGTCCCCGCATACCTTGCCCTTCCGGTAGAGCGCCTTGACGTTGCCCGGCTGGATCCTCAGGACGAAGTCCACAGACTTGAGGGCAGCTTCGTAGGCTTCCATCTGCGGGTAGACGCAAAGCGGCTCGTGAGGGGAGCGAGGAGGCTGCAGAGATGCAGCTTGGCGCGCGACAGAGCTCTTCCGCTTCGTGGCCTTTCGAGAAAGGGGCCAAGACAAATCCCCAGGGAGCCAAGATGCGCGGGCATCCAAAATTATGAGTATAAATCGTACGCCGAACAGAAAAGCAAAAACAAGCTCTGAATACTGCAGGGAACACTAAATAGGCATATATAAGGTGGCACAAGCAGAACTCACAATGTCAAATGAGCCGGAAAAATCAGCAGCAGCACATAGCGAGCTCAACCTTTCACCGAAGGTGCACCGAGCAGGTCAGTTTTACCCTACGGAAGTTCCAAGTGCAGTTCTCTTCCTGTAAAAAAATGAGAGCAACAAACTTGCCAAAGTCAACGTCGGGCACGTCCACAGAGGATTCGAGTTAGGGACGCTATCGACTTCTGGCTTCTCTCCCGATAGGTGCAGAGAGCAGACGACAGAGCGTGTCGTCTGCTGCTCTAATTTTTTTACAGGAAGAGAACTACACCTCGAAATTTCTCCTGCTAAAACTGACCTGCTCGGTACACGTTCGGTGAAATGGTGACCATTTTTCCTGCGTGTTTTACAGTGTCAGATTTCCTTGTGCCCACCCTATGCAGTAAATTCAAACTCCAGAAAGCCACAAATTTTCTTTGAGTTATCAGAAATTCACTTAAATATGATGCGAGATAAAATTATAAATGGCTGTATGGATGGCTACACATACGAGGCAAATATTTGAGGATTTCCTCTACATGGGCCTACAAATCATAAGTTTGCTACGCATGAAACATTGGTGAAAAGTATGACATAAGGTATTCATCCCTCAAAAATGCTGTTTATCGTGGACTGCTCAGAGAGCATGTGACACTTCAAAACAAAAGTTTGTTCATCCAGCAAAAAACGTCTATTGAGGGCTGTTACCACTGATCTCTATGACAATTGCTGGATCCGCGAATGCGGCCACTGGCGGCCATCTTTTTGGTAGAGTTATATCACCTCTAGCCAAGGTACAGCTGCTGCAGCCACTATCATCCATCCATGGCAGACAGCGTTGTTGTGGCAGTTGTGGTGGCAGGCTGCCGTCAAAATAGCGTGGGTGATATTTCGTGCTTGATTGATATTGTTTGACGAAACATATTTTTGAAACCCATCTCGTCTCCCGTGCGAAACGGCGCCGTATTGTTTGAAGACCGGTGGCTTTGCTGCATTTTCATAGGAGCTAAGCCTTTTTCTTTCTTTACTTCTTCCTCAGGTAAGTTCGCTCTTTGCAAATTTTACAAAATAAAATGCACCATCTGTGGGCAATGCTGCACAAAGTCGTAGCGCGATAGGTTGAGAAACCTAATTTTGCGGTCGATTTAAAGAGGCTGGCCACTCCTTGAGTCACCCAGCATAGTATCTTTTAGCGCCCACCACTGCCTTCACCCCCTCTGAATATTCAAAGACGGTTTATGTCACTGCACATGACTAAATGAAAGGCGGGAGGAGAATAAGCTAAAGAGCCAATTTCGATATACGGTTTTTGTACAGAAAGGGGTTTCATTTCATGTTTGCCACTATTTACTACATGTTTCAGAATGACAGAACAAAAAACATAACTAAGCTCAAATGCTGCCTCAGGGGCTTTTTAAATTTATCTACTCAGAATATCATTTTCAGGAGTTGACATCTAGAAACCTCTTGCCCCAATATTGTCACGAATGACAAAGGATGAGGCGGCAAATAACTGGAGAAACAAAATAGAAGGTTAGCGCCGCAGGCAGCGATGTCTGCGAAACAGCAGGATCGAGCGCTGGGACGAGGCCATGCAGAGAGCCCCTCATGTACACGCGTGGGCTTCTGGAACAATCGCCCTAAGAGGTTTGGAGCGTAGAACATATGGGACTTGAACAAGCAACAGGATTCTCGAATACAGCAGAACGCTACAGTTACAGAAATAACAAAAAGACGCATCCACTCCCAGGCATCGAACCTCAGCCCTTTGCGTGGGAGCCAAGCACGATAACCATTTCGCCACGGGCAGACTTGCTCAAAAACGCATGTGGCAATATTACAAAAACAAAACTTTTACATGATCATTACAAGAATCATTCTGTGATTTTTAAGTAAAAAATTGTGAACACACTTTTATACTCTCGAAATGTTCAATTTAAGTATTGTTTTTTGCTTGGAACCATTCAGTCAAACATCATCAAATGATCTCCTGTAATGTTGCCTTCCTCGGGTTAATTATTTTAGAGTGAATTCTTCTTCGAGGTATTCTTTAAATGACCTCGTAACATCCTTGATATGTTTACTCCGCCATATTATTGTTGAGCCAGTAAAGCATCGGTACTTTTTTTTTTTTTTTTTTAGTATTCCAATTTTAATTTTCCCTTCTTTTTTAAGGCACTCCCTCGGAGGGTCGACTTTATAAGTACTGGTGCTATTGCAATGAAATTGGCAGGGCATACTAGGCATGCAAGCTTAGGAGGCTACACCAATTTTCAGCTGAAAAGGTCAATTTTGTGCCAAGTTACAGCCTCGTATGTCAAAAATATGATACAACTAGGAGTGCCGCGGGAAAAAAACTATCGTTACAAAACAGTACAAAAATGTCCCATTTTTTTTTGCTTGGGTATAAGGACGAGTGACTAGACTAATCGGTAGTGGGTTTCAAATAATTTTAAGTGCCATATTTAGCGTTAAAGTAAACTTTGAAAAAGAGGCTCATTAAATTTTTTACTTTTACAAAAGTCGACATTTTCTCGCTAAAGAAGTAACAATCTTGAAAAAGTAAGCGCATAGTCGAGTTCTCCAGTAAATTTTACTCCAGAAAAACCGCACAGTGGTTCTGAAAGTACTTCAGTCATCGAACGATAGTTTTTGAGCAATGAAAAAATGGCCAAAACATGAATCTGAGGAAAACGCATTTGAAAATTCCCATTGTGTTTCACTTTAGATGGCACTTGCCACTTAACCTAAAATGCTCAAGGAGCGGACATCAGTCCCTCCTCTGCATGGTCCTTCTGTGCTTTGGCCACAGCTTCCATCTTTCGTCTCTTATGTGATGCCTTGGAGGACTTGAGTGCCTTTACCTGGGCCTTTGCAATCTTCGTCTGAGCGGCCTTCACGGCCTGTGATGTCTGGTTCAATGGCTCAATGACCTGGCTCAATGCCCATCTCTAAAAGAACTTTCTCGACGCCTCGAGGACCTTCGCTGAACTCCAAGACTGCCAGAGCCACGGCACACTCGACAGTCTTTAGAGAGGCGAATTCTACCTTTGGGCACCTCTTCCAAATCAAGGTGTTGAAAGATTCATTCGCGTTCTGGGTCTTCATCCTGGAACATCTTTCAAGCAAATCCCTCCGTGACAGGCGGTTATACAAGGGCACTAGCTCCTTTGCTATCTCCTTGGAGAAGGCCGGCTTGTGTGGCCGAGATGCTGGTGATTCTCCCGCTTCCTCGAGGGCCTTACTTCGGTTGAAGTAGCACCAGGAGTCCATCCCAGTGGGACAAGCGATGTGCCTTGGCTCCTCGTCAGTGGAGTATAAATGCAGGACTAACATACACTCCACTCTGCATGGCTGTAAGATCAGATGCGTTGTCTTTGAGGGCACAGACATAGTAGTTGGTTAGTTTCTTCATCTTGATGTTTGTCAGCTTCCCCTTTTTGTCAAGTCCCTTCTTTGCTTTCTTGAGGGATTCTAGGCCTGCGTACATCCGTTTCGCAACGTGATTAATGCAGTCCTCCTTTTTCAGCTTTTTGTTATAGAGGTCAAGACTGGCTACTTTAGAAAAAGCCTTACTGTCGCCATCGCACAACATGGTCGTGTACTGCATACCATGACGCTCTACCGAGCGTCCGAAAATAACTGTAGCTGCCTCCACTTCCATTGCGCCGGCTGACCCGTTGAAATTCCTCCGACAGTCAAGGCGGTGGCCCTCCATCCACTCTTCATACCCTTCAGACCCTGGCTTGGGACCCTGGGTGCACAGCTGACAGTAATTGCTGTAGACACTGTAGTCCAGCACAAGGCCACTCTCCAGTTCAGTGGTGACATCAACACCAAAGTGGGAGGTGTGGCCGCGTTTGTGCCAAGTTCCATCAAACGTGAGGCACACGTCCAGCAGTTCGACTTTTGCAACTATCTTCGCTTTGCGCACCGACTGCGCTGCACTTCTCATGACTTTGCTGGCAGCTATCACGGCTGCATCATGCACTTTCGCGGCAACCTTTTTGGGCAGTCTTCAGACATTGGCGGCGGTAGGTTTATGCCGGTAAAAAGATGGGACAACTTCGTGAAGCTCATCCCCGAGTCCCGTGCCGAAAGACTGATGCGCGCCGCAAGTTCGTTCTGACAAGTGTCGCCGATGTTGACCGAGTGCAGGGCTCTTGCCACTTCTTCACAAGTTGCGCACAAAACAACAAACTCAAGGTGAATGCCTTTCCCACTTTCTGTCAGTTTGAGAGAAGATCCCGCACATTCCGGGCACAGCAAAGCACTCATCAAAACCTTGATGCAGGAAACGTCGATCAAGCGGTAGCCTTCAGGCTCGCTGCTGTTATTTAGGCTTAGTGGCTCCTCGGCGCATTTTGCGGACTCCTCTTGTTGCATCATCGCAGTCAAGTCATCTTCAAGTGCAGTTCCGATCACCGGCGTAGATAATGAGGGCTCCGATGGTTGCGGTCGATTGAAGTCTTCAGGTTCCGACACGGCGGGTAGCACAAAGGCAACGGGAGAATCCGAGGCACTCGACGACGACGAAGCGCTTGGAAATGAGGAAGGATCGCTTCCGTTGTCTGCATTGCGAGGTCGTCCACTCCCTCGTCGCTTTGAAAACCGATTGCGGCTGCCGAACTTGAACCCACCTTGAGCTGCTAGAACGGCGAAGGCTTGCCACGCAAAGTCACCGGCATCGCGGAGTGGAGCGGTCAAGTGCATGCGATGCAGCTAGGAAACGAAACACCAACTGGCCGAAATTGCACGCTAGCAGACGAGTAGGGGGTCACGTGACAGGTTTGAGCAAATCAGAGCTCCTCCTTCGCCAGTGTGGCCAATAAGAGAGCGTGCAGTGTTGTTTTCTACGGGGTTTCACGGTTGGTGTGCACGATGTCTCGCAAGTAGCTCTACACCAAAAGGAGGAGGGTGAAAGGCTCTTTCCAATGAGGGGTGCCTCTCTGCGCTAGGCCTAATGAACGCGGAGCGAGCGCGCTTTGAGTACGGCAAATGTGTGCAACCGCGCGTGTTTTTACGAGGCGCGCGCGGCCGCCGATACGTTGAAAATAATTTATTTCGGAGTAAATAGTTTATCTACAGGAATAAAACTTTTTGACAGCATTCTTCAAAAGTTATACAAGCTGATAGGCCTTTTTTTCAAAAACATGACGTTTTTCAAAATATCGTGATTTGGAGGCCATGCCCCCCCTTAATGAAGAATTTTATTGCCTAGAAATATTGAAGCACATAGAACTTTATGGTCGTATTGTATTATGGCCGTGTTTATTCTTGCTAAGACATTTTTAACTGAAGTAGAGTTCTAGTGTTGCAATGTTAAGCAACACTGTCACATTTACAATTTTTTTGGAAACTCCGTGAATTGTTTACTGTAATTTATGAACTGATCGGCTTTAACAAATGTGGGTCTTATTTTAATAATTTCAATGGTGTAGCATACCTTGCATCCCTTTCATGGAACTATAAAAGGCTCGGCACAATTGTTAGTGCAACCGTAGAACCTTGCAGGGCAAAGGTGGGATCTAAAGAGTGCAGGTTTTTGCCAATTCCAGTAAAGCAGGTCCCAGCACCGTCCGACAACGTAATATTGAAATCCTAAAAAGCACCTGTGAGATATCGCTGTCAGCTCCCTGGGGCATGCTGGGGTGTTTCAAGTTGGATGTATTTGGGATGCCCAGGGGACATCCCATACGTCCTCAAAGGACATCCTAAGGATGTCATAAGGATGGCTCTGCGTTATCTGGGACCCTTTCCAAAACGAGCCGCGACAGTGTCACCTGCATCTCGAGACCCAAAAGAAACTGTGCGAAGACAAACACTCGGCACGTAAAAGGGGGCAACAAATTTCTGCGGAAAGACTCGCGAGAACCTTCGCGCCGAAGTAGGGGCGGCGGGCCGTCCTACTGCGGAAGTTTGCGACCACGAAAATATTTACGCTTCATCGATTATGCTGCCAAACCCATCTTACCAGTCTTTGGTAACGATAAAAAAATAATATATGGCGTATACCCAGTCAAAGCGACCGACCTCAACCGTTCCGTTAGAAAAATATGAATGGAATCGGTCGGCACGGCGGCCAACTCCAGAAATGCACCAGATTTCTTTCTGCCCAAGCGTTACGATAACCGCGCAAAACGCTAGCAATATTGAACCGAAAGAACCAAGGTGACGTTGTCGGCCTGCCCACAGAAGAGACGACCCCGGGCGAGCACACTCCAGCACATGAGGAACGAGCACCGACCCAGGCCAAAGCGCGCTCTTCTCGGCGGCACCTTTCTAACAAGTAGAGCTCGCTAAAAGAACGTTAGAGGTGCTAAATCGAGAGGATCGTCATTTAATCCGGAGCTAAAAACATGGCCAGGTGGCGCGAGTCACCTTTATCTGTGCGGCCGCCAGGTTGTTGTAGACCTTGAGCCGAGTGTCCAGCAGCAGCTGCAGCTCGGCCGGCGACTCCGACAGGTTCTGGGGGGTCAATGGACGACGGTTTTTTTGCCCCGCCATTGAAAACGTCCCTAAGCACTCTTCCAGATTACCCCCGGGCAAGTTGGTTTATTAGTAAAAGCACAAACGGCGCAACCTCTCTGAGAAAGTAAGCGAGGACGGACAAACACCAGCTCAGAACTAAACTTCATTGGTGCTGGCATCGTGTATAAATACTGTGTCACAACCAAACAAGTCAAGTTAGGAACACGTGACCTCTATATTTCGAGTGTCTTTCTTTCCCCGACTCGTTTGGTTGTGACACGTGCAGTACTTATACTTTATGCCAGCACCAATAAAGTTTAGGTATAAGTCAGCACAGGTGTTTGCCCGTCTTTTTTCCTCAATTTTTCTTCACCCGTGCCTTTTTCTTCCCTCGTGTGCATTTTTAAAAAAAGCGCATTTACGACGCTCCTCAAATTCCTTTTCTCGGTAATTTAAAAGTATTTTGCCCAACCAGACCGTGCCTCCACACGTCGAATCAAACAAGAAAAGGGTTTTCCTATAGGACAGATGATCCACTTCCAAACACCAGGCAGAGGACCGGCTATCCTGATGACAAACGAGTTGCGCGTGGGAAAGAAAAGCACAAGTGTGGTAAGCTGGCCGAGTTGGTACAATGACATGCTGAACGGAACAGCACACAGAAAGACGAGGACAGAGAAGAGGAACATGCACGACACACAAGCACCGGCTCGCAACTGAATCGATACACAAAAGGAAGAAGAGAACGCACCGAAAGTCACGCAGTGCCAGTGCGTGCCACGCATGACAGAACAGCATCTAACTAGGAGGTCTTTGTCCCTTTGTCCAATTTAAGTCGAGGTTTCTGTTTGAAGCAGTGTCGCTGTCTCGATAGAGTCGTTCTGTCTCGATAATGTCCAATCCTTGTTGAGCCTTTAAGGATTGCAGAACACGAGCAGGTACTGCAGTGTACGGGAAGATGACTGCCCACCGTAGATTTCAGTGAACGAGCATTCTCGAAAAGGCGTTCATTCAGGCACCAGCCGGTTTGGCCCACGTAGCTTCTGGCACACATTAGTGGAATTTTGTACACAAAGCCAGTTGAACTCGACACATAAAGAGTGGCTGTGGCGTTTCCAGCATTTGCAGTGGTGGTCAAGCCAGCTTCGAATTTGGAGCAATTTTTGGAGCAGAAAAAATCTCGTTATGGAAAATTTGTATAAAAAAAGTAGCTTTTTGGAGCAGCTTCGGAGCAGCACACACGTAAGTTTGGAGCTATTCGTGCAGTTCCCTATTAGTGATACCGGCATGCATTTATGTGATCAGTTACGTGATGCCCATTCAAAACCCAAATTTAGCAGTTACCGTATAATCGCGTGTAAGGGCCGCACCCGTGTAAGGGCCGCACCCCCGTATTTAAGACAAAGTATTGCAAAAAAAAAAAATTACAGAAATTATTCGCGTATGCGCCGCACCCCCTCGTTTTTGAGGCGCGCCGACTGTAATGCCACGTTTCTATAAACATATATCGCTAGGTGGCGTTAGCCACCGCTCGAGCACGTAGCTGCACATGTCCGCATCCTTGATATTTGCTCTCCACTCATCCGTATCACCGCATGGCATAGTGGCTGTCGACCTCGATCGTGGTTAGCCACACTGTCGGGATGCATTTATGTTGCCGCAAGGTATTGAGAAAAGATAAAGGATATGTCAGGTTCCGTGGCAAGAGCGAGGAATGGGGATTCAGCGGGCTCGGCTCGAGCGTGCACTCAAGTTTCCGAACGCCACTGTACTCCCTGGGGAGGTTTCCTTTTGTTCTTCGATTCGTGTCAAAGCGTCGTGATTTGTCTGCCTTTTCACGCAATCTCAGAGCTATGGGCAATTACCACTTTAACAGTCATACGCAATTCATGCCGAAAGTTGCCGCGCATGCTATCAAGTACGACAAAAAAGAAAAAAAAAGTGTATTGCGCAGTATGTAAACTAATTAAATCCGATTGACAATCGAGTCCGGATTCCGGAATGAAGGCTTTTCCGACCAGTGCAGCCGAGCGCGCTCATATACGTTCATTTAGGAATGTGGATACAGATATTTTCTTTTAATCCGTGTATGGGCCGCACCTCGAAAATTTTCCCTCAAATCGGGAAGAAATAGTGCGGCCCTTACACATTTATACGGTATGCTGTACAACAGTTGGTGCCAAGTTAAGAGTCAAGTGGAAGCTCCTCTTTCCACTTTTGCAGAGCAAATGCTGGAGAGGGCCTCCTCTCTCGAGGTCTTTCCAGTGACGCCCGGCCGCGAGCCGGGCACCACTGGAAAGACCGCGGCCATCTGCAGGCCCGGGTTTCGAGACCCCTGCTCTAGATAGAGAGGTAAATTAGCGCTATACAAAGTCTTAGTACCTGAAACGAGCAAATAATCTATAAAAATATTCTGGGTTTTCTCTAATGTATAGACATTTTAACGAGTCGTACGATCAAGAATTCAGATCATTTGACGTAACAAAAGGCAACAATTCGTAACCAAGCAGTCCCGAGAGAGCATGCTAACGAAATGGAAACCATGTGCGAGCACATTCGTTTAAAACAGTGTCACGCTTCAGAACATGAGCATGCAGAAAACAAAAAGACGAATTACTTGTGCTTGCTAATCTTCAGTAGTGCACTTCGAAATGCAAGAATGTCAGTAAAATTAGTGCGAACCTTGTGAAACAATGCCGCAGTGCCGGAAACCTGGATTGGATTATGATGGCCAAATCCCACTGGATTCCCACAGTTGCCAGACGAAAACGAAAACTCTTCCAAAAACAAATTTGTTTGCAGATTTGTAAGCCTTGGCGCTGTTTGGCGCAATTATTCCCTTTGGGCGCAGCAAGGCACAGGCAAGCGGGAATTTATAAAAATGGCGCAAATGGCGCAACTGGCCCACCCCTGTATTTGGCTTTTTGAAGGTTTTCTGCTGTCGAGCAAACCTTGGAACAGATTTGCACCATTCTTTTGGAAGTTGAAAACACCACACGCACATTGTATCTTTTGGCTGCTTAAATTATGCGATGTTTCGCACATATGAGGAAGAACTACCATTTTAAACGAGGTGGTGGGGGCCTTCGTACACGAGATTAAAGGAATTCAGCGAAGGAAACCTAGAGATCCCCACAAACGAATGGTAGTTCCTATGTGCACAAAACATGGCATAATTTAAAAAGAGCAGCCGAAAGGTACAATGTGCCTGTTGTGTTTTCAGTTTCCAAAAGAATGGTGCAAATCTGTTCTAAGGTTCGCTCGACAGCGGAAAACCTTAAATAAGCCAAATGCCAAAAACGCCACAGCCACCCTTACACGTCGAGTTGGCGTTCTGTACAAAAGCCCACTAATGTGTGCTAGAAGCCATGTGGTCCAAACCAGCCGGTGCCTGAATGACCGCCTTCTCGAGCATGGTCGTTCACTGAAATCTACGGTGGGCAGTCATCTTTCCGTACATTGCCGTACCTGCTCGTGTTCTCCAATCCTTAAAGGCACAACAATAACTGGACATCCATCGAGACAAGACGACTCTCGAAATCTTGGAAGCGCGTTGCATGAACAGCTTGGGGGGCTGCTGCATTAGCCACCCATCAGTGACACTGCTTTAAACAGAAACCTTGTTTTCAGATTGGACTATGGGGCAAGGACATCTTAGTTAGATGGTGCTGTTTCATGCGTAGCAAGCACTGGCACAGCCCGACTTTCGGTATGTTTTCTTTTAATGCAAAAGCATTAACTGTCTCATGGAGCGAGCTGACGTCATCAGTTGGAAGCGCAAAAACGGCAGATAGTTTGCGTGCGCCTTCGGTTCCATTGGCTTGCGCGTCGACGGGGCTCCCATTGGCCGCTGCGCCATGGCCTCCGAGATCCCGAAGCGCTCGCACGCTGGTACGCAGCAGACGACAAAGGGAGCGGACGAGCGGCTTGCATGCTTTCGCATTCAGAACGTGTACCTCGAGCTTTTTTTTTCTTCCTTTTGCGTATCAATGCAGTTGCGAGTCGGCCCTTGTGTGTCGTGCATGTTCCTTTTCTCTGTCCTTGCCTTTGTGTGAGCTGTTCTGTTCGCTATGTCAAAGAAGGGCAGTACCGTTCCAGAACACAGCCTTAGTACAAGAGTCTTTCACAATGCAAATGCCTTTCGCAACATCCACTCTGGGGCTGCCTATGTCGAAAAGATTTCTAATGAAAGTTGGCATTCCTACGTTACGAATTCACCAACGAAATGCCGATCCAAAGACTGCAAAAGCTCTCACCAGCCCCATGTCATCCAGGAAATCCAAGGCCCTGAAACAAACGCAGAAATTGGAAGCAGACACGAGTCGACCTCGCATGTCCGGTGCATGGCATGGGGATAAATATGACCTCGGAACTCCAATTTCTTAGAAATACTTTTTTGAAAAATGTTATATTTGTGCTTATTAACTTTCAAGAGTGGTTTCAAAACTTTCATTTAAAAACACGCAAGATTTATCTCGCAGAATATTATTTTCAGCCTCCCGGCAGCCCTCCGAGTCAGCGGGGAGCAAACATGTACATTTTTCAATTAGGGCTGCTTCGTGCTCGTTTCACATGGCCAGAACATCTCACCCTCATTAGAAGTGCCAATTACTCTAGATGTAGCCTGCCTTCCCAAGTTTAAAAGTATCAATGGCCAGAAGAACCCCGTACCTCCAAACGGAAAAAATGCGGAAGATATGGTACCAGCAATCTTATCGGTCTAGAACCGAAACGGGGCTTCCGATTGGTCCCGCCTGGTGACATATTGCGTTATCTTCAGCGGCGTTCTTTTGACCATCCGCATCAGATCACAATGTTACTTTGCCGCTCTTCTTTAGTATCCCTTTCCTTAGTTCTCGGCAGTTCATACGCCAAGAAATGCCTGCTACCAAAGTCATAGCTCGCCCAGAAACGATGCAAGCTTGTGGCTATTGCCAGGGGAACAACTGAGTCTCAAAGAGGAAGGTGCTACCTATGCTCCGGGTGAATTTCGTGCGCCTCGGACTAGCAGAAAATAAAGAAACCCAAAGTTCAAACTTCAAACAGATTGTTCTCAATTTCACTTTCCGGCTGGAAATGCACGGGAAAATGTATCGCTCGATGTTCTGAAAGTATGAAGACTTCGTTCGGGAGTGTCCCAAACTGAAATTTCCCAAGGAACGAGCAAAGGTACTCAAAATCTGGAAAAAAAAAACTCCATCCTTCATAATGAAAACCAAAGATTTTAAAATGCGAAAATTTGAGAAAATGTGTCGCTGATTTTGGGTGCTATCAATTTTGTCTAGAATCGCAATTTCTGCGATTAATTTTTACCTTAAAGGGGCACTGACACCCCAAAGGTGGTATTTTTTTTATTGTCTAAAATGATGCAAGTTGTAGTCATAGACTCGCAAAAAAATACCGCATTGCAAAAAAAAATTTTCTCTTGAGCGCGCGCACCTTTTTATTTTTGGTGCCCTTCTCTCCCGCTCCTCACCTCCTCGCTTCTTTTGATTTGCAACATCAAATATCATAAAATTTAGAAGCTTTGTAGGCGAGATTTCTATAACATTTAATAACGGCAATCGTAAAACATGTTTTTAACGCAATTGCCAACGCGCTACGGCCCTTTTTTTTTTAAATACCGAAAATCGGAGTCCGGTGTGATGTCGCCTCCTGGATTTTTATCCTCCCTCGGAAAACGTGGCGGCGCTCGAAGCATGTGGCAGAGGATGATCGGTGAGCCAGGGAGTTGGACTAAGTGGTCTTTTTTAGGTGCCCGACAACCTCTCACACTTAAAGAAGGAAATCGTCAAACGGTCAAAACAACTCGGTTTGGTGTCTGTGTATCGTAGTTTTGGTTGCGATTCCACCGGGGCAGCGTTGTCTGCTCGCAGCGACAGGCAGCACGGCACGCACGCAGGAAACCGGTTTTTCCCGGTACGCCAGCGCCCTTCTCTCCCGCTCCTCACCTCCCTGCTTCGGGTTGCGGCGGCAATGGCGTTTCGGAGCGAAAGAAACTCTACTCGCGGGACAGCTCAATATTTGACGTCACTGCACTGGCGCGGATCGCGCGGGAACTTCAAATTCGGCCTTTGGAAATTGTTTTCTTACTTCACAAATATTGAATTTCCAATTTTCGCATTTTGAGGGTAATGTCCAAGCATCGTTTTCAATCGTTCCGGATAATAAAAAAAAAATATGATTTTGATGTGTCAGTGCCTCTTTAGCTCGCACTGTGGGTATTCCACGGCGCGCAAAAACAAAAATCTTGCTGATAATAATTAATATTTTTATTTAATACATTTTCTAACGGTCACTTTTTTTTGGAGCTTCGTAAGCGTAGTATGCCGTAGAATTGGCCTACGAGGTCGAAACTTGAGACGTCATTGTTCGTAATAGGGTTCACAATTCACCCCGAAAACTGGGAATCAATTCGAGCGAAGGGTTTAAAAGTCGAGCTGCCCGGGCCACGCTGCCCGGTAACCCAGTGCATTCCTCGTTCCAGGTCGAAGTCGACCGCCCTGAAAACGACCGAGCCCAAGGGGAGAACTAACGCCGAGGGTGTGAGACCATTTCGCAAAAGCGGTCCAGCCCGGCGAAGCTCTCGCTGCCTCGTCGCATACAGTCACTTACGCACTCCCATTGGTCAAGGCCCCTTCGCACACTTGCGTTTGCTTAGCGCCGAGTTGTTCTTATCTCTAGTGATGAGAGAACGTACTGGTACGCTGACGCCATCTGTGAGCAGACCTGAGAACTGCATTTCACTAGGGCCAAGCTTATGCTGTATTTGCCAGATCAAATGTTTGTACTAGCTGCGAGAAGACATTGTCAGAAAGAGCTGAGAAAGAAAGAATAGAAATCTAGGGAAAGTGTTTCCACAGATGGCGCCAGTGTGTTTTCTCGTCGTAAGAGGTTGTGTTGCGAGCGCGACGACCAGCCTTAGTGCTCTGCCAATGCAACGAGGTGCGCTCACAAAATAAACAATCTATGCAAACAAACTTTAAAAAAAATTGTAGGTCCCTTCCACTTTACGTGAAGATGGAGGACCAGCGAAGCTGTTATCTTTACAACGTCTAGGACGACGCCTAGAGGACAACGTCTAGGACGACCTCAAGGACGATGTCTAGGACGAAGTCTAGGACGACCTCAAGGACGACGCCTAGGACGACCTCTGTGACGACCTCAAGGACGACTTCTAGGACGACCTCGAAGATGATGCCTAGAGATGATAACAAGGGATCAGAACTTCACTATCTAATAATGCCAAGGAAGGCTGACTCACGCTGGTTGCCTCCTCTTTTTGTTTTTATTTATTTATACTTGACCCCTCTTTTAGTTTTTGTTTATTCATACTTGCCACGACTAATGGGAAGTTTTCTGTTAACATCTGAGGACGCATTTTTCCCCAGACCCTAGCATATAACAGCTTCGCTGTAATAGTTTCAGAATTTTTTGTCTTCTCGAACGAAAGAATAGTATGTGGCGAGGGCGGTAAACAAGGGCGGACAGCTCTATCTCCCGGGGAGGGAGGGGACCGGGTCCAAACGAGCACTCACCTCCTGTAGCAGTGCGCTGCATTGGAGAACTCGCCACGCCCGTACCAGAAGTTTCCTCGCTCCCGCTTGGCGTCCCTGCACCAGAGAATGGGTCTCTAGAAGGCCGCGAGGCCGCGCGTCTCCTGACCGAATGAAAGGCGCGCTTTCGCCCCTTCCCGTCGTGACTCTGCACGCCGAGGGTGCCCGCAACGCATTTCCAACCGGCGCAAACGACGTCCTGTTCCACCCGCACACCCAAAGTCGTCTCGGCAACAAATGCCGTCGCAAAAGCCGGAGCGTTGCAATCCCGGCGGTTGGTCGTAAAAGTTCCGGCAGAAAGTATGAGCCAGCGCGAGCGTGAACCAAAGCGCTGCCCGGTCCTCGTAACGTCGACGGGCAGTGTGAGGGGAGACTAAAGGCTCCGTTATTCTACGACGTCGAGCATAGCAAACAGGGCAAAGTCCCGTGGACACCGACACTAATTGGTCGGAGGTATCGAGTTTCTGCTCGCCGGCCAATCAAAGGCCGACGTTTTGCACTGTGTTTGCTGCGCTGAACGTCTAAGTATGACAGAACCTTATGAAGAGATGCGGTAAACTACAGCCTCCTATATAGGGAGAGAGCCTGCACCTCCCAAATCACGTCCGGTGGCAAAACTGGGAGCGAGAGATCGACAGAAAAAAGGTACGTGGTTGGTGGCGCCCCCTCGAATCCACGGGCACTTTCAGAAGCTTTCTTCTTTTCTCGTTCGTTTAATGCCAGAAAGGAATGTTTGTCATTCTTCCGCACCTACGACTTATCCTCCCTTCCCAGTCCATCGGAGCATCCCCCTACCTGGCTGCTTCCACTAGCAGAACAAAATGAAGCTACAGAGGAATACGCAACTTTTTCCGTCGCTTCTCTCGCAAATTGCAAAATGAAAAGAGGCGGTTTTCCTTGCAGTCCCTAGGATTCCGGAGTGGCGCTGCTTTCAAAACAGTCCCCCGCAACCGCAACCTGTTGTTCTGGCGCACGCAGGCTTCTCTAAATAGAAGGTTATGGGCAGACACCGGCTAAATGCACACTCGGGGCGCCAGTCACGACGCGCCAGTTGCCTCACAATGGCACTCAAGACGCCGTTTAAACCAAACGCCCCAAAGACGTTCCTTTTTTAAGCGCCTCGATAAAACACTTACGTGACAAAATACACCCTCCCCCCCTAAACAATTATTTTAGTTGGGAGAAATTTTAAGACAAGCTACAACCTCGAGACGTTGACCTCGAAATAAAAGCCAGTTTTATATAACCTCTCAAACGAGTCTCACGGGCAAAAATACTGCGCTTTTCTTTTTCCTCGAGGAAAGTTTCCTTTCTGGCGTACGAGTGGCATCTAGGCCTCATCTGTGGGGGGAGTTGAGTGTCCCTTGGACGGCACAAAGGAGTTACCCGATGGACTGGCGCTCGTGGAAGGGCAGGTCCGTCTCTTCCTTGGGCTCCATCGTGTCCAGCAGCTCCACTTGGTAGTGGAGGGTGGCGTTGGGTGGCACGTCGGGCTCCCTGCGCAAAGCGGGCTCCCTCTCGGAAGGCGCCCTGCTGCTCGCAAAAAGCCACACGCGACAGGAGCTACGGCTTTCTACAACATTTGAAGTTCCGTTCCTCCGCCGTAGGCCCGAAAAAAAATTGCGGTGGCTTAGCTCGGCTATGCCAGGATATACGTAGCGTGAGCTTATGCGCACAAAATGAGAGGCGCTATCAAGCGGCTCCGGTGCAGCGTCAACTTGGCTACTGCGCAACGGAGGCGGACAGCTGGGCACGCGGCGGCGCCAGTGCGTCTGCCACGGCTATGACGTCACTCCTCTGGAATGTGCAGACCGGCGAGGCGTGCCCGGTGGCGGCGGAGCGCGCGGTGGCGGCATCTCTGGTGCGCCAGCTGTGCGCCGTGTGACGTCACTGCTCCTCGCGCTTGCGCAGCACGGAGCACGGCTCATTATGCGAGCCCCGCGAGACTGCTCAACCTCGGCCAGTGTAGCTCACGCTACAATAATTCGGACGACGTTTTAACCCCTTGCCGCTTTTAGTCGTTTCTGAGCCTACCCCACTTAATTCTTGTCTTCGAAATCAAATTTCTAGTCACTAACGAACAAGAAGAAAATTTAAAAAGATTGAGCGCCACCGTTCGATCGCAGAGTTGGAAACTAAGCCACGAGCGAGCCCGGGTCGTCCAAGACGGTGGAGCGCGTGAACCGGGGAAAGCGGATGAGCTACGCTTGACCCCGACGGTTTGGGGACAGTTCCACGTCAACGAGCTAAGCGTGAACGCAAATTCGTATAATCGCAAATACCGCAAAACCTATCTAGTTATGCGCGAGTCGAAAGTCTTCCGGGGCAACGCGACGAATGTGCATTTCCTCGCAACGCGCCAAGCGGTTACAAAGGTATGCGAGGCACTCGAGCACACTTGGATGCAAATCTGTGAATCAGCCCTAAAAAGAAAGCTGGTGCCCAACAAACTGGGGATCCCGAGCTCAATCCCCATCCCTGCCCGTCTCCGTCTGGACGAGCGTTGTGGTGGCAAGGAGTCCCGCGATTCACGCTGCAAAATATGCGCCAAAAGCCTCGGGGGATTGGTTGAACTGCACCGGTCAAATTGCCCCCGTCTAACGCTAAACGGGCATCACGTCATCAAACCGGCCTTTCGTCATACGACGCAACGTCCCATTTGATTTCTTCGATGGCCACGATCAACTCTACCCGTAAACAAAGTATTAATCATTCGAGTGCCAGGCTTTTATTTTTTCTGCGCAGCAAATGCAAATTTTTATCTTACGCAGAACAACTGTAGCCTGCTCATTTCTCGAAGACACGCCGATCTTTGGGCTCAAAGTTAATCAATGTCTGTGTGCCTCCAACCTACCGTAAAATTCCTAGCGAACGCCCACGTTTGAAGGATCGCCCACCCCCCCTTTTTGTCTAACATCTGTTGGGAACGGTATTCCGATACATCGCCCTCCCCCGGATTCCCGCCGGACGTCACGCGATGTCCGACGGGAATCGCGCGTCAACGGCGCAATCTGCGGTCCCGCGTTTTTGTCCGCGATCTGCGCGCGTGAAATGCGTGAAATGCAAATCTGCTGCGTTTGCGATCTGCGCTATCCGTTCCCGAGTTTTCAGCCGATTCCCGTGTATTTGCCCACGATCTGCATGCGCGATATCGATTCCTAGCTGTAACACGCTCGAGTTGTTCCCGCGTGTATTATTGCATCGTGAAATGCGATTCTGATGCGGCCGCGATCTGCTTGATTTGTTTCCGTGACATGCGGGTTTGCAGTGGATTCCCACGTTTGAGTCCGCGATCTGCGCACGCAATATCGGTTTCCGCGGCATCCGTTCCCGTGAGATGCGAGTTCTCGGCGGGTTTCCGCGGGTCCATCGCGCTGTGAGACGCGCGAATCTGCTGCGTCTGCAACCTGCGGTATCCTTTCCCGTGACACAGGAGTTCATAGTGAATTCCGTCATGTTTATCGAATCGAGAAACGCGAATTCGCCGTGTCCGTGATCTGCAGTATTCCCGCGTCACGCGGTTTGTAGCGGGTGCCGTGCCCCCCCCCCCCCCGGTTCTTATCATTATTTCTGATAAAATTTTGCTGAGGCATCCCCAAAGATAGCCCACCCCATGTTTTTCACCATTTATCTCTTCATTTTGGGTGGGCGTTCGCTCGGAATTTTACGGTAGGATGTTTTTCTCCAATTCTACTTTTCGAGATGCGGTACTACGTAAAGTGACGCCCTGACCTCGCACCCTGGGGTCAATCTTTGCGAGGGGCCTAAGCGGACCTTTTTATTAGGAACTGGAACTTCTTTATTTAGTTTATTACTAATTTCTAGGTCTGCATTTCCCATAAAGTGCGAGGTTGAACGACATAGATTCACCTTTCTGAAACAACAATTAAAGGATCAGACCTAGACAGAAGTCCCCTAAAGAAAACTTGCCAGCTGCCATCAACGGGCATTATTAGAAGACAAAACATTGCTCTACACCGGCGGTTCTCAAACTGTGCTCCGCAGACCATCGGGGTTCCTCGAGAGCATTCGTGAGGGTCCGCGCCGTGTATAAAAACCACTCCGAAAAGGAAAAGCTCTTTTACGGCATAGCGCGAGACCTCCGACGCAGAATGCATTCGGGGTCCGTCCTCCGAGCGGGCGAGCAAGTCCGTGATGGCCCAAACCTTACAGAAACGCCGCTCCACGCAGAAAAATAAACCTGACAGTCCACTTGGAAGAGTCGGGGAGCAAATCGAAATCGAAATCTGCGCGGGAGCGTGCCCGCGGTTATACTTGGGCGTGGCCTCGAAGGTTAATTATTTTCGGAGGAACGGGGTATGCTTCCTGCCGGCTCTTTGCCACAAAAACAGTTTCGCAAACCGATTCTCGAGCCGGGAAAGTGGCCGGCCGCCCGTCTTAGCTGCGGTCCCCCTCTGCACCCGCGGTGGAAGATCGAAGGGGCGCGGGAGGAACTTGCCTGCCGAGCTCGCCGTATCCAAACCTAGGGGGCACCACTATCTCGGCGAGCTCCTTCTTCTCCATCAGGGCAATGGAGATGTCCAGACCTGCGAGCAAGTGCGAGAAACACGGCCGTTGAGCGACGTTGCACCAGAAGCCGACAGATTCCTTTTGTCCGCAAAATGCCCCAAACAAGATCGCATTGTTCCTAGGGGTTACACCAGCGTGGGTTAAGGGCTGTCCAAACGAGACGACTTTTTTGCAGTCGCACCATTTGTTCTACCGGAAAGGTTTTCCTCCAATTCCGGTTCACTTTGGCCCATTTTTTTCTTTTGCAGGAAGGAAAGATTTTTTTCGTTTGCGTCCTTTGACAGAGGCTTACAGCGTGCTCATCACATGGATCCGGATCAGTGTTGCGGAGTTGGAATGATTCCGGAATCATTCTGCAGTTTCGTGACCCCGGAATGGAGTGGGAACGGAATGGGCAGGGTTTTGTGCTGGATGTGTTGATTTTTATCTAATGCCTTCGGGCTGAGGGCGCAATTTGCTGGCGCATGGTAAGTGGCTCTTGAACCGGCATCATTGCACTCGGAGGTGACCGACGACTCGATTGTCTCACTGGCTTATGCTCCTTCGAGGATTAAAATGGCGCACCCTCCTTGAAGCAACCAAAATTAAATACCTAGTTGTAGGCAAACAAGGTGTTGTTTTTGGTGCCGCAAGACGCGACAAAGCGGTTGTTCTAATCGTGCGACAAAGCGGTTGTTCTAATCGTGCACGATTAGCATGTAGCGCTTAACCAGGGTGTCGCACCAAACTCGAACCAAAAACCGTAGCAAAATTACTGTTTTTAACTGAACCGAAAGAAAAATGTAACCGAAATCAAACGTTTGATATTGAACCCGAACCGGAACGGAACCGTAATCTCATGTGGCGATTACCGGTTCATTGGAAACGGCTTGGCGCCATAAAATGTGAGGCAGGCTTCCCTGCCGATGGCGGCGCGGAATCAATTGAATATTCTCGGCAGTGGTGTCATCGCATCAGTTTTGACTAAAAAGAAGCGACGACATGAAGACAGCTCAATAACAATAAAACAAATAAGTATATTTGGCATGGTGCAGCACAAACTGGTATCGGCGAGTCGGCGTGGAGGCGTACACTTCTATGCTTTCTGTCACCTTACTATGGACTGCAAAGGATGCTTCGAGCCACCGGAGTCAATTCATAGCTCGGGTCATGTGCCCCCCCAGTTTGGCGGCGCGACTTAGTGCCAAGTCACATGACAAGCTGCGAACTATGGATTGGCTCGTGTAGCTTGTAGCGTCCGTCGCGGTACATCGTAAGGTGAAACGGAGTACGTCTGACTATGGTGAAGAGGCTAAAGAGCTATTCTTTGTGCGTTGTGCGAGTGTGTATTTTCTTTTACCGCTGCTAAGCAATATTTCTCAAGGAAGGAGAATGTGAGCATAGACATCAAAATATAAACAAGAAGTTAACGACTATCGGCGCGTTTGTTCCGCGGTGGCAAAATCTGGAGGCGCCAAGAGGTAAAGCCGCGACGGGCGCGACACCGCAGTGTCGCACCCATCGCGGCTTCCAGGATTTTGGGCACGCCAGTCGCCCAGAGTCCTGGAAGCTGCTTCAAGAAACTTTTTAGGGGCGAAGCTCCTTAGGGGCTAGCCATGTCCGTATGTCCGTCCGCCGTCCGCCGTAGGCCGGCGTCGGGTGCTCGTGCTTCTGCTCGTAAGATCACGTGCTCACGAGCACGTGAGCACATGCTCACGTGCTCGTGTAGGGCAAAAAAAAATTGGAAAAAAAAAGATGAAAAAAAATTATGAAAAAAGAAAAAGAAGAAAACCACACATTCTCCTACTGCCACGAATGAAAAGGACCGAAAAGCTCGGCATGCAGCGCGTCAGCGTCTACGTAGACAGCAAGCTGCTCCGGAGACCAGGGCGCGAGAAGCTGCTGCACAGCGTCAAAAACGCCAAGCGGACCCGGAGTTGAGAGCTCGGGAAGCGGCGGCAAAGCGTCAACGCCGACAGCAAGCAGCAATACCTATGACCAAAATCAGTATCATCAGCACCACCTGAGCTTCGCCCCAATCAACATCATTCACCACGTGGAGATGCGGTCATTTTTGTTTGTGCATTTTCTAGAAACAGCAAGTTGCCCGTTGTCTTAAGTTCTTTTTTGTTTTCATCGTCTTTCGACCGGCTGTTGCTGTCTTTCTCCTCTTCTAACTCAGTGGTTCAGGCAAGTCGTTTGGGCGTGCGGTGTGGCCCCGGTAGTTTGCCGTTCCGATCTAGATGAGCATAGTACAGGCGTGCGGTCCTGCCAGTACTGCACGATGCCCGTTCAAGACCCCAGGCTAACAGTCGTGCTGCACTGGCTAAATTTCTCAGTGGGTCAAAATATCACCATACTCTGGCAGACTGCTGTCTGAACAACCGACTAGTTTGTTTTTTGTGGGTAGTTTGCGACTATGGCGCAAGCTACAGTCATGGTGTCACTGTGCATGCTGGCTGATTCACTTCACATGCGAGTACTGTACTTTGATACTGTTCCCAAGCACCTATAACCATGCCATTTTTATAAAACTCTGTTTCAGTTTAATATTCAAGATCACAAAACGAAATTAACCCCCATATTTGTTTTGCTGTTCTTGTTTCTACAGACCTATTTCTTTTTCTAATGCCAAAGATGCCGGGTTCAACTGACCTTTTCTTCTTAAACAGTGGGAGCTGTGGTCCTTTTCTTTTTTTAAGAACCGGTTTCAACTGGATTGCCCCTCAGTAGGACCGGTAACCGAACCTTTATTTAAAAGCATCACTGACCCAGAACCGAACCAAAACAAGATGCAAAGCTGCTGAATCTGAGCCCGAGCCGAACCAAAATAATGACCGGTTCGACCCCCTGCTTTTAACCCAGCCGATCTTGTAGTGTTTGCGTGGAACACGAGTAAAGAATTAGATTGAAAATGTCAAGAAATCTCAAGAATCGTACAGCAAATGTAAAAGTTGGCATTTTAAGGAAGGTTCCATAATATGGTGGTACAGTCCGTCGAGCTGGGGCCACATGACGATCGCGCCTTGTCAGCTATTTTCTGTTCTTGCCAGAGTGCACGGACATTTGGGGCAGGTGTACGCGGCGGCGCTTCTAACAGTGCACTAGCGGTACTGTCGTGCAAGTATTTGAAACAGAGAGCAAGATAGCCTCTTCTCGTGCCACGCACAAACTAAACATTTTTAAGGCCTTATCAAACAAACACGCTAAGCACGTTGCAACTCGCAAGCTTTTTGCGTTTGATCGCGCAATTAATGTCTGAAGTGAGAGCAGATACCCCAAAGCGCTCTGTGCGACCCCCCCTTGGCTCGGTAGAATGAGCACTTCGAGGAAGCTTTTGCACACTCCTCTCCGCGTTTGATAACGTCGGCAGCTTCATGCTTCTTTTTTTCTACTAACACAATGTCAATGGCCATTTTTTCACGTTTAGGAATTAGAAAGAGTAAAATGGTGGAGAGCAGCCATTCCAGGAGTGGGTTCAGTGCCTCCACTCCAAGGAGTTAAAGGAGTGGAATTGCTCCGGAATGGAGTCGGAATGGAATAGGGGTGCCCATTCCGCAACACTGGTCAGGACAGTCGCTCGCATGCACTGCTGGAGAGGCCTCCGTCCTTGTCGGTCCCCAATCTCCCCAAAACAAGAAAGGGGAAGAGACGACAGCGAGGACGAAAGCAGCGCTGTTTGCGTTGTTCGTACCGCAAGTTTTACGTCTTTTTAGAGAAAATTACGCTTTTTCATTTTATTTCCATTTCATTTATACCCCAACGGCCCCAGTGGGGCATTACATAAGGGGGTAATAAACTCATTGAAGTTTATTACAAAGGTAGATAACTTATCAAACGTCGTTCACCTTCAATGATTATTTGCAACATTCCGGAGAAAAACGCACGTCGGGTGAGCTCTGTTGAAAACGAGAGATGATCAATTATTGTTAAAAGAGAGGCCCGGTAATGCGTTCTAATCACTTGTACACAAAATGAGGGGTGAACTTTTAAAAGTGATAGTTCTGGCAAAAGGCAATTTGAGCTTAGGACAATGGTCACCATGAAGGGAGATACGATTAGCTGCTGAGAAGAATTCGCGATCGGTCCCAAGGTTTCTAAAACATGTTATGAAAAAAAAGACAGTCTACAGCATGCCTGTCTTTAGGGGAGGTAATGAGATGAAGTGTTTTAGCGTTGAAATGCTCGAGGTAGAATAGTTGTGCTGAATGAAGAGAGTTTTGAATTGATTCTAACATCTCAGAGAGATAAATCTGACGGGGGTTCCAGATGGCAGAGGCGTGTTCCACTTTGGATCTGACGAAGATGCAGTATGACAACTGTTTGACTTTTCCTCAAGTTTGATAAAGATGGCATCTTAGGAATCCTAAGATTTTATTTGCGCATGACAGGTTGGAACTTAAATAAATGCCAAGGTACCGTATTTACTCCCATAATGAACACACTTTTTATCCCGAGAAATTGAAACATAATTGGGGGGAGTTACTTACGCCGAGGGCAAAATTTTTGCATTTACACACTCCGTGCAAATGTCATTTTAGGTGCCAACATGACACGGCAGGGTACTGTGGCACGTCTCCACTGAGGGAGGCGCACCTTGGCTGGTCAGGGGCGTGCCACTGTAACAATGCTCTATAAATTGCGAACCTTTTTCAGGGCGCTTTTGGCGCGCCTTATGCCAAAGAAAAAGCACCCTACGAAGCTCACTCGGCACGGAGAGCTACGCGACCGTTCTTAGGCCTAACCACTTTCACCATTGAATAGGGTCAGCTGAACAGTCATCCCAAGTATTGTCTTTCTTTCGCGTGGAACCTGATAGACGGGGTGCTCACACACATTTGACCACTTTCTTCGATGGCCAGGGCTTCAATTACTTTGCGCGCATATGCGTTCCGGTGTCGCCCTATAACGGTGATGTTGTTAATATTAGGAGTGCACTTGCAGGACCAGCAGTGTGCAGAGATGTCCGGCCGATGTTCCTTCAACAGAAGCCGCGTGCTCCCTAGCTCGATCGTTCACACACCGACCCGTTTGCCCTATCTATCACCTGCCACACGAAAGTGGTATGTGGTACACAGCGCCACTTTGGCACGGGGTGCACCGCGTCCTGTGAGCATGCGGCACAAGCCGCTTAACATCCTAATGGGTGCAGCGCGCGGACATGGCGGATGGCTTTTATCACTAGTGGTAGTGAGAAAGAAAAAAAAAGGAAGACGAAGTATTAAAGCAAGCAAGTTGACAGTCAGCGGTGTGTATGTCTTTTCCTCTCTCGGTTCTTCTAATTTGTAACTGTTCAGCTGACCCTATTCAATATGTACCAACCAGCTTAAGTTAAACCTGCAGTACACTTTCCCAATATCACTGTTTGAAAGCGGATCACAGACGACGGCGTGTTTGTTGACATCAATGCATCCGATAGGCGAAGAGTGGCCGGGGCTGGTCAATTCCTCGACTCAAGCTTCATCAAGTGCATGCGCCACTCGGTTGCACGGCTGATTACTTCCGCAACTACGCACTTGCAGCCATTACGAGAGTGGCTTGGCTTGACTTGGCCTGACCGCTTGGCGGCAAAATAAAATTGGCTCGGTGGCTAGCTAAATTTGATGCAATTCGAGACTCGCGGAGCTGAAAATTGGGGGTGCGTTTATTATGCGAGGGAAAAAAGTCCAAATACGGGTACCCGTTGTGGAGGGTGCGTTCATTATGCAATTAAATACGGTACTGATTCCTAAAAGTCACCTGGACCGGACAATAACCCTAACCCTTTGCAGTCAGATACTCTGACCAACTTAATGGTCATTCCGGTCAGGAACTATTTTGGTTGCATGGGCCCCGGAAAAGTAAAATTATTTCGGCGTACAAAGGTAACGTCTCACACTGAACGTAAGGACAGGAAAGTCCGGGGGATTGTTTGTGCACAAACTCCGGAACGATGTTTGTGGCGGGGCGGCTCCGCGGCCGCTGTCTTTGCAGTCGTTTCATATTCATCACTACTTTCACTCAAGTCACAGAGGTCGCCTCTCCATCATCTGATGAAGGGATACAGCCATCCTCTTCACTGAAATCGTCGTCACTTTCAATTACATCATGCAAAGAGTTACATAAAATGTGCGTGGCTGGAACGTGGCTATAACCGTCGTGACGGCGAAGTTGAAGTTTGCGCACTCCTCTGTTGCGCAAAACAAACATACGACATAGAACATGTCTTTCTTTTTTTGTGCAAAAAAAAACATACGACATAGAACGTGTCTTTCTGTTGCAAATGTGCAAAGTGGGCGCCTTCTCGCCGAGGCAGCGGACAACTTTGGGCTCACCAGAAACGGTCTCCAGATCTCCGAGGATCATCTTGAGGCCGGTGTGCTCCTCGAAGACGGTGCCATCGTCCAGCGATCCCTTCAGGTTCACCACCACCCAGTGGGACCTCTGCGGCCTCGACGCCCGACCTTCCCCCGCTCGGACCACCTGCAGGCACAGAGGGGTACCATCGTTAAGTGCGCAATTAAATTTAAAAGAAAAAACTCAACTAGACGCTGAAACGGCATGCGCGACCCACGCTGCCGAGAGAATAAACGCGGACGCAGCCCATCTATGCTCCACCAGTTCCCCACCGACCAGCACCTACTGGCCACATTTGTTTGGACGGCCAACTAAGTGCTGAGGAGCACGAGATGCAAGTTTTCCAGCCCCAGCGGGAGCTGGAATAAAGAGCTCAGCTTTGGTCTTCGTCGAGTCAGCAGAAAGTCACCCGGATCACTATTCTACAACCACGATTTAATTCGTGAAGAAACTGGCAGGTGATGCCCGACACGGAACAAACGATAGAATTAAGACAATTCTATTAGCTTTAGAGCTTACTTCCGATGTTAACAACTGCGTCGACGCAAATGGCCATACGCTTGGATAATTTACGAAACGTGGAAAGCTGCACCGACTACATCTTCTCGAAGGAGAAGGTAGACTCGACCTTGGAGTTTCTCCCCCAAGGCCAACAAATTCCACAAACAGTAATGCTATACGCGCAACATTGTGCACCACGCCTGGAAATGGCTATACAAACGATGCAAAACCTTTGCTTCTCAGCTGGTTTACGCGGGGAGAGAGGGGAGGGGGGCTTGGGTAAACACACCTCGGTGAATCACGCGCTAGCTTTTAGCGGCTTCTAGAGGTAATTACGCATTTAGAAAAAAAAAATACCATATATAAAATGGACTGTCAAAACGGATTGCCAAAGCACTTCTGTGGTAACGCAGCTGCTTCACACACAAAGGACCCAGGGTCCAATCCGGAGGGCGGCGGGTGCTTTCTGATACATTTGGCAATATTGACAACATATTTTCTTTTTCAACTATCGCCGTAAAAAATCAAATCCAGTGTCGACGAAATTTCGCGGGGCGATAGGAAGCAAATTTGACCACTATATTAAACAGTGTCAACAAAATGTCGCGGGGCGATAGAAAGCAAATTCCACCACCCTATTAACTCCATGGCGCGAGCTCTTCGCATCGTGCGTATAGCCATTTCCGGTCAAAATGCATGACGTCGTGCGTATAGCATCGCTCTTCGATTAATTCGAGTCCCGCGGACGGGACAAAATTCGAAACACCAAGTCGATTTGCAGCGATAGCTATCCTAAGCATTCGGTTCAAGCACAATCCCTGGCAGGATGAGAAGGGAGGGCGGCCTCCAGCCCGCGTTCTTCGCCTGCCGACGTGCCTCGGCTGCATGCGCACGCTCAGTCCTTGAAGGTAGGAACTCTTGTCAGAGGGGGGACGACTGAGAGACCTCCCGGCCGTTACCGTCCCGTGAGAGACCAGAACAGTTGAGCGACTGTCGACAGAACGGCTTCTCCGAAACAGATTAATATACCCTAATAGCACACTTAGTTCTGTGAATATCCTCAGGATGTCCTTGGGATGTCCTGTGAACGTCCACAGGGCATCCCCAGAACGTTGGGACATCTTAAGGACATCCTAACAACGTTACAAGAACTCAGTCGGGGAAACTGCCATAGAGCCTACTCTGAAAAAGTGGCACCGAAAAGCACTCGAGAACCGAGCTAATGTCGAACACTGCCATTCCTTCCGCAGCGGCCACTCTGAGAACTGCACGACCGCATGTATTGGTTTAGGAGTATCAATTTTCGACAGCGTGTGACTGTTCTATTTTGGCTTTAATCGGTACACTTTGGCGCAGAGCCGTACATAGAGAGCTAGAGATGGGTCGCTCAGGAGCGAGCCAGATCTTCTGAGCCGCTCTTTTTAAAGATCGAGTGAGCCGTGGCTCAGTAAAAGTGAGTGGCGGTTCTTTTGGGAGCTGGTTCTCTCTCGTTCAGTCAGCCGTGCCGAGTCAGAGCCGGGTCAGAGCTATTGGCCGGGTCTTTTGCCGGGTGCGATTTGCACGCCATCTATTAGTAGTGCAGGAAAGCAACACCATTCCGTTGCTGCTGCCATGATGACGAAAACAGCCTTTTTGTTGACAAAAGTGGCACCTCCCTGCTAGAGCCGTAACTGAATGGGGCTTTGGCGCTAGCGTCGATGGATCCACGAAACATAAGTTTCGTGGATCTTCAGTACTGTGTTGAATTGTATTTTTGTGTTGTACTTCAAATTATTTCGACATTAATTTTGTATGGAAGCGCATGTATATAACTGAATAAAGTTGAAAGAAAATTCACGATTTTTGTTCTTATTTTCACTAAAGTGAATTTTGAAGCACCACAAAAACAGAAAACCTAAGTAATGACGATTAAGTTTTTTTTTATCCTGAACAATACATTGCATTCTGTCTTTTAGAGTATCATAAGCATTCTATCCCCAATATCACAAAATAAAGGGTCGTTACAATTCAAAAATCGCACCTTTAAAATAAGAAATTGATAAATTTATTCTCCATACACACTTGAAGTACATATAGCACGGCTATTTACTAATGCATATTTTTAATACCAAATAACTAGACTGCATAGCACAGGTTGCAGTGTAACCTGTGCTATGCAGTCTAGTTATATGGCTTTGAAAAAGGATATATGCATGAGTATAATAACAGTGTTATAAGTAGTTCACTGCTACCTTCGAAGCGCTGCACCAGCACACGATGCACGATCGGCGAGAATCGTGAGACATCGTTCGAACGGCAGCTATCACCGAACGGCGCCATCCGGCGACCCGGCTCCGACAGTACGGTTCAGGACACCTACGGGCACGGCTCAGTGAACGAGAGAGAGCGGACTTTCTCTCTCCAAAAGAACCACGGCTCACTCGTTCTTTAAAGGAGCGGCTCAAAAAGATCCGGCTCGCTCCTAAGCGACCCAGTCACCGAAGTGAGCCAGTGAGCCGTTCAAATGTGCCGGTTCATTTCAGTGAGCTGAGCTGTTCCGAGCCGCTCACTGAAGTGAGCCGTTTTGCCCATCTCTATAGAGAGCCCATTCACTGGGAAGTATAGGAGGCAAATGAGGAGGCACCATTGGCCAAAAGCGGCTGGGCGTGTTCCAGGGAGTCTTCACAAATTCAAATGTGGCCAACTAGAAGCCGGAAATAATACCCTGGCGGTGGTCGCGAGGAACGGAATTAATAAGTGCATCGGAGTAACTTTCGCGGACTGAAAATATGGTGCACGTGATGTTTCAATCACGGTCATCCAAAATCATGGTGGAAGAGCACGACTAGCTGAACGATTGACATAATCTGTACGCCAGGCGCTGAAGGCCAGGACGCTACCGCTAGGCGATTCTTTTCAGCTTCTGGTTGGCCAAAAGAGCATGCCAAGCCCTCTATCCGAGTCTGGTGCACGCCCTGGCTCTGCCCGCTCCTCCCATTGACTAAACTCTCTCTATTAACGGCTCTGCTTCGGTGCTGAAACATATACGGTGGAAGGGGTTCCAGAGATGCCGACCCCCGTCTCCCAAGCGGATATGCCGCGAATTACTACCGAAGTTAGGATGCTCTCAGGTCGGGACGCGCTACCTAAAACACCGGTGGGGCATGGTTGTATAGAAACAATATAAATTGAATCGCAAAGCCTTGTAAACTAAAGATTTTAGAAAACATCATGCACCTTATATTGTACAAATCTCCAATAAACATTCCTAAAAAAGAGTTTTTTCCGCTTGTTTTTACACAAAAACATGCTTTCTAGAAGCTCATGGTGACCAAGAAAAAATATTGAGCCGCCATCTTGGCACCTAGAGCCTGGGAGTTCCTGTACTCTGGGGAAATTCACTGACTCTAGCAGTAGCCATATAAGGCAACTTACATGTTTTAACTCGTCGCTAAAGGGTGGCGTTATCATTGTTGGGGGGCAGGGGCCTGTCAAGATGCAACTGCAGCTTTTTTCCCTGCTCTCCACACTCCTTTGGAGTGAAAATAAACGATTATATTATTATTATTTAGCTCGGTCTCGGTGGATGCCAGCGGCCCAGGTTTTAGCAACGTTGTCCTAAGGACATCAGAGAGCTAAGTGTGCTACTAGAGTAGACTGCTACAGTCGTTTCGGCGCCGTCCAGCTTGGAATGATGTATAAACAGGAGCTCACGGGAGGTTGCGCCACTGATCCCTTTATGACAATTGCTGAATTGCACATCCCCGCTTGGACACTGCAGCATGAATGCAGCCACCGGACGGCCATCTTGCATGCAGCGAAATCGCGTTTTTGCTAGTGTTGCAGAGGCTGGCGGCATCATGCTGAAGACATGTTTTCTACTTGTTGGTCGTCATTCGCTGAAGAAGTTTTTTAAAACCCTGTGTAAGTGGTGAGACTTCCCATTGAGAACAGAAGGAAATTTTTACGAAAGTGCAGGGCCGCAGGAAAGAGCCGTAACTCGTTGAAAGCAAGTTCCGCCGGTTTCGCGGCGTGATCAAAACTTCCTTGGCACGCCGAAGTGCTGCGTCTCTGTGCCTTCGCACGCCTGGATACCGATCAAGAATCGACGCCGTGTGAATGTGCTTTGCGAGTGCTACAGTCCGTTGCAACTCAAGGAGGTAGGGCGATGGAAAGGAAGACCAGGGAGGAGGAAGCAGACGGAACGCTGAAGAGGAGAGGGGGGAGCCTCCTTCTCTCGTTAACGCTCCGTCTACTTCCTTCTCCCCAACCTAGCTTTCCCTCGCCTTACCTTCTTGATTTGCAAGGGACTATAATTGTCATAGAGATCAGTGGGCTGCGCCATGAGCGCATGCTCCCTTCTACAGCACCGCATCATCAGAAACGTTCGCCCTGCAGAACCCACCCAACAGACCGCGCACGACCAAGCATTCTGAAAGCGTGAATGCAGCGAGTGAGCGCGCGACAACCGGCCATACCTTCTTCTTGAGTTCGCCGCTGCCTAGAATGTCCAGCCAGCCGTCCTCGTCGACGGCTTTGGGCTCTTCGTCTTCGATGACGATCCTCTTGCCCTTGTTGGAGCCGTCGGCCGCCAAGTCCTCGAGGGGAGGCATGTCGTCGTCGGACAGGTCGGCCACCGCTTTGCCACCCTCAGGCACGTCTCCGTTGCCCAGTTCCTCCGTCATGAGGGCTGGTTCTTCGCTCGGAACGTCCGTCACCGCTGGCATGGCCTCTTCGAGAACACGTCAGAAAAAGAAAAAGTAAAAAGAAAGAAAAAGAAACTCGGCGTTCACATTGGCGACATTGCGGCAGACAGTAGGGGAAAATTCTAGAAAGTACTGAATGCGATTAGCAAAGGCGAAGCTCTCGTGAGCGGGCGTTGGATCCGCCAGGTGTTACCGAAAGCTCGGCGAGAATCAGGAATGAGCGGCAAATACTTACACGCTCGCCAGAAACTGCCCGGCATCGGTCCGTCACCGTGACACAAGCAGCAGAAGAGCAGAAGCACGAGAGTCACAGTGGTCAGACGTGACCGACGCAACGATGTAACTCCAGCCAGACGCAGATGAGAGGCACATAAACTTCATAAACTGCATGAACTCCGAAGCGCTCGCCACGCTCGCTGCTCGCTGGCGATGCCAGCGACGCCTGCAGGCTCGCTGTTGAGTACAGCTGCCGATTCCGAAACCGAAACGAGTAGGTATTACCTACAAAACCCTCGCCTGAACTGGTTCGAGTCTAAACCACTAGCGCGAGCGCGAGCCAGTGTATTTAGCCTTTTCTGGCATTTCAAGTCAACCGATACCCAGTGTATGCGAGCGTGCGTGCGCCCGTAGGTTTTATTGATTGAAAACATGCATTTTCTATGAAGAGGGCGTGTGGAATTGTAAGGTGGAGATCCTATAATATTCGTGACGAGCGTGGATGTTTAGTCAAGTATTCGTGTGTTTAGTCCTCTGTCTGTTTTCTTCTTCCTACTAGATCAGGGGTCTCCGAACCCCGGCCGCGGAGGCCTTCCGACCGACTCGCGGTCCTTTCAATGAAGCCCGGCCCGCTTCCATCGGGCCCGCTTCCACCGGCGCAAAAAGAACCGCGTAAAAAAACGACGCCGCCGTACGCGCACTAACCGAAAAAAAAAGAAAAAAGAGAAATGAAGGACGTTTGCAAATCTTTGTAATCCGCAAAACCAGAGCGCAGCTCTTGAGGAGGAGGGGAGGCCCTCCTCCTCCTCCTCCTTCTCTCATCCTCTCGGTAAATTTTCCCGCTAAATTTAGCTAAAAATTCCCCGCTAAATTTAGCGGGGAAATGGACGTCATTAGACCTCAACACCAATTCAGTTTTCCCGCTAAATTTAGCAGGGAAAATGACGTCACATGACTTTGTGCCAGGTCACCCATGAACAAAATCAGTTTCTCCGCTAGATTTAGCGGGAAAATTGACGTCACGGCGACGCCGCTCAACGTGGAAACGGGCGCCTAAAGGCTGAACTCCATGGAACGAATTATGTGACGAATAATTGGCGAACGCCGCCCGACAGCACGCTCGCTTTGCGCGCGACGTAGCAGCCACTGTGTTCATTCCATGCGCAGAGCAAAAGCCGCCGGGCAAAATTCGTCGGTTATTCGCAGCATATTCGTCCCATGAAGTTCAGCCTTAAGAGCTGTGTTCTAGAAAAACAACAACCTATGCCTATCGTAAGCGTGTCCTCTCGTCATATTATTCACTGGGCATTGTCCTCACCAGCCAGGGGTTTCCCCAGGAATTGAAATCAGGGGAGGTGTCTAAACTTTTTGGGGGGGGGGCTAAAGGGGGGGGGGGGGGGCATTGCAAATATAGGAGTCGTTGTGAATTAAGGGGGTGCCTTCGGAAACACGAGGGGGGGGGGGGGGGGGGGGTCTAAACCCACATGCCTAGGGGGGATCTGGGGAAATCCTTGTCACCAGCTCATACGTCCCGTTTCATTTCGATTTATGCCCATGGGCGTCGGCAGGATTTTGTCTTGAGGGGGGGGGGGGGGGGGAAGACACGCCCACAGTAAAATATGAAAGAGCTAAATACAGCTTGCAAGATACACATGTTTTTTATGAAACAATTATTTTAAAAAGTACAATGCATCAGTAATTTCAACAAAAAAAATGTATAAATATGTACAGGCACAGTTAAAAAAATGTTGGTCTATGTCGCGGCAAAACAACAAAACAGCCCACTTAGTTTATAATCCTCTTAGAGATAAAAGAGCACAAAGATTTTGTAGACAAGTATTGGCATCATAAATGTACCGTACACAATAAAATAGCAAGACAGTGCACGCAAGTATGCACTGTCTTGTGTGTGACTTGCAAGTCACAACAATGAGCAATACCTTTTTTTAAAAGCAACCCCAAGTTGGCCTCTGCCCAAATTTACAACTCTAATTTTCTGCACAGCATTGTCTTTGCTCGTAATATTAATTCGAAGCATTTCCCGGGTTGTGGTCCATGGAAGACACCTGAAAACTGCGTTAGCTGTGTTGGAAAACTAGCACGGCGGGGCTACCGCCGGAGGGTTAGTTGCCATTGTAACTTTCCGTATTTCCTCGACGCGGGTTCCCTTAGCTTGCGATGCTCGCTCTGTCTCCTTTCAGAACGGGAGTAAAATTTTAGCCCACTGGTTCTAATCTTTATATTGGTTGTTAAATATATGATCAAGCTCAGCTTTGCATGAATACTCCCACAGCTAAAGACGAGTTCGACATACCTGTGAGAGTCGAATTGAGGCCTTTGCCCTCAATTCGACTCTCACGGGCTGACTCTTTAAAGCCGGAGGATGATCAGGAGTGACGGAGACAGCAGTTGCATCGATAGATTCCGGGTCATGACACGGCTCTGAGGCAGGGGCGGATGCAGGAATTTCCAGAGGGGGGGGGGTCAGGTGTTGGTCAGCGTACCATATGTTTAAGAACCCCCCAACCCTCCCCCGTTTCCAAACCTTAAATTTCTACAGATGCAGAAATCAAGAGGAGGGTCAGGACATCCGGACCCCCCCTCTAAATCCGTCCCTGCTCTGAGGTCACATGCTTCTTCGTTACACAAGATGGATTCATTATCACTCTCAGCTTTCCGTTTAAAAAAGCTTCCAATTTCATTTTCACTCCTGACCCATATCAACCCACGGTTACAAAAAAAAAAAAAAAATGGGATTGGGTGAGGAATGTGGCCCTTTCAAGCAACTGGGCCAGGAAGAGAGAGCCAGCAACAGCGAAGTGTGCACCCTGTCACAGATATTCGAGTGTCACGCGTGTGAACACCACGGTGGTGTCAACGAGGACGGTCCGACACTCCTCTCCCGTGTGAGTTATGGCCTGGGAGAGTATCGTTGTTGACATGGTGCGAACAGAGTTTCGCAGAATTGCATTGTCCAAAAGAGGACGCCTGGCCCCGATTTTGACCCCCCTCTTCTCCTTTCCCATGACCGCAACATGCTACGGGCAAAGCAGAAGAAAAACCCAAAGGCACATATACAAAACGGAGCACCGGCGTGAGCAGTTGAGGGGTCGAAACCCCCCCCAAAATGCCGAAGCTACCCCCCCCCCTTTCTTCCCCCCGGGGCCCGCTCACTCCATTGCTTACGCAGACGGAGCGAAGGGGGAGCGCGGGCTATCTCCAACTCGTAGCTACGCCGATTTTTTCTTTTGGGCTTTTTGGAAGAATCCCGCTCTGTGTAGAAGACACTCTGTTTTTGGGGCATTTTACTGACTTTCACCCGAATGCCTGTGATTCCTCACAACATAGGACTGCTGTGTCCTCGGAAGTAAGTGTTCCTTCCCATGTTTTTTTTTTTTTTTGTTAATTGGGCGCGGCTGATTGCAACTGACCTAGGGGAGACCTTATTCTTTTTTGTGTTTATTGCTGAAGGATCCAAGGAACCAAAAGTGCGTGGATTTTATTTTTAGGATAGCTTTCGGTTTCTCCGTTTGCTAGAAAAGCTATTTCGCGACGTCATTTGAGGGGCTACGTGCAATAGTGGTACAAGTTCAAAAATACTGTTCTGAGAAAATTGACAATAAAGGTTTTACTGTGACGGGAAAAATAAACATATGTGCTCAATATTACTAATTTTTTTTTGGGTACGTTTTCTGGTTTCCTGTAGTATTTGCTGCAAACTTAGAATGCGCAAGAATACGAAATATTAGGTTTTATAACGGTGAACGCACAAAGCAAACTTGTACCATTATTGCCTGCCACCACTGATTTTGTAACATAATACTTCACTTTTTATTGCGTTAAAAGTTCAGGGTAGGATTTCTTTTACTCAAACTTTGCCAGAGTCTTTATCTCCTGTTTAGTCATCTACGTCGAAACCATTTTCGTTGTCAGCGACGCCGTTGATGTGCTGGAGGTACTCTTCCAATGCTGACCGCTTTCCAGCAGAGACATAGCGAAGCAGCTTCCTCACATCCTTCGCTTTGGCCGATAACACTCCGATTCTTGGGGAGAGAGCAAGGCTTCTTACATCAGCAAACAGCTCATTCAGCGTCGTTGTACAATAAACGGAATGAGAGGAGGCTGACATCAACGAATAGTTCCTGTGAAGTTTTGCGTAACCTTGTCGGTACTCAATCACGCAAGCTTCCGAAATTTTCATTTTTCGGTCGCGACGGACATTTTTCTTTAGAATAGTTTCGAAATCAATAATGATAGCCTTCTTCTCTGCGTCAACCATCGTGAATGGTGGTTCTCTCGACATCTGAATTGCGGACACGTAGTCCCCTGGGCTCTCTACAACTTCCATTCTCTTCAAAAATTTCGCATACGTCCCAAAGTTTCGGTCGCAAGTTGAAAATGAATGACTGCGAACGGGGAACACCTGAATGACTGGGACGTGCACAGATGCTGCCAAGATGGCGCAGAATGAAAAGACTGTGTAGTTCCGATTTTGTCCACCGCAAGCGTCAGAAAGCAGGACTATTTTCTTGTGTCTCTGCTTGTCGAAACATCGATCGATTGCATGCTTCAAGAAAGCACACACGCTGTTGGCTCCTTTCTTGGCCACTCCTTCCATATAGAAGAACATGTAGGAGGCGCCTATTCCATGCACATGAACGTTGCAAAGACACAACCAAAGTAGGCGGCAGTAAAACTGATCCGCGACTGGTAGTTTTGGGAGCGGTAGATTTTGACTGTAGTCAAATTCAAGAACAAGCGCGGTATTGTCATCGATGAGGCTTTGCTTGAGTTCTTTGTGTTTCTCTGCCTCCCTCAGATGCAACTTGTATTCCACTGAGTCTTCACCACCCTGAATTTGTTGTTCGAAGCAGAAGTCGCATATGTCACTGCGAGGTGGCCGAAAGGTAAAGGGAACCGTGTGATTAAAATAGTCACAGAAGCTAGAGCAAGAGAGAGAGAGAGCTCTTCGCCAGTGACGCTCTGGAAATAGTCATCGAAAAGAGAATACAGTACTCTCAGATTGAGGTCGCTGGTTTCGAAGTAAAACAAGTCGGAGTCACGACGACTATAGTGGGATCGTTTGTGTGGAAGGCTTTTGCAAAAAGTCATGATGAGGTCTTTCACGTCCTCAGTCAACTTGATCAACCGCGTGGCATGTTTTCCCTGGCCGTCTCCGCATGATCACAAATGGGGACTCTCCGCAGTCTTAAATTTGTGATCATGTAAAGCTTCAAAAAGAACCGCTTGCACACACGTTCACACTTAGGTTGGCCGGATCGGACTTTATAAATCCAAGTGCACTTCTTCGCTTGGACAGAGTTCGTTCTTCTAGTTGCAGGAACATAACTTTTCATTCTACTCTCAAGGTGGATGTTTTGCTTGTGGAAATCGCCGAGATTCCAAAATATATTGAACTCTTTTTTCTGCATTCTGCTAGACACCTTCTGATGACACTTTTTTTTTTGCAGCACGACGTCGTCGTCTTAAATATCTTTTTTTTGGACGGACCTTCCTGCGGCGTTCGTGTACTCGTCCCCCTAAAAATAAAGAGACAAATATGTTACTCGTGCAACTGCAGTGTACTCGAATAGTAGGCACAGCTTACTTAATTTCGCTTCTTTTTGCTCACGTTTCGTTTCCACTTGTCGCTGCTTCGACGGTGCTTGCGGCACCTTTCGTCTGGCTGTGCCCATTCTGGGTTATCGCCGTCGACGTACTCGTCGCTGTCCGAGTGCATTGTTAAGTTAGCGAAAACCAACAGAAGGCTGGTAGTTCTACACCCTTGGGGAAAGAACGTCTGCGAAGGTTTCGCGTCAACGTCTTCTTTGTGCTTGAACATCTGCCAAGTTTCATGAAAATGTTTCTGAAATTGCTGCTCGAACGTCTGATAAAGTTAAATGTAAACGTAGACCGCGTTCGATCACGACGCCACGTTTCCCACTCTCCTAAAGTTGCACATAAACGCAAGCCGCGTTTACACGTCTGCTTCAGCATGAGCATTTGCTAACACTGCATTCCAACGTCTGCTAAAGTTGAGCGGATACGGAAGCCGCGTTTAGACGCCAACGCCGTATTTCAACGTCTGCTAAAGTTGCACATAAACGCAAGCCGCGTTTACACGTCTGCTTCAGCATGAGAATCTGCTAACACCGCATTCCAACGTCTGCTAAAGTTGAGCGGATACGGAAGCCGCGTTTAGACGCCAACGCCGTATTTCAACGTCTGCTAAAGTTGCACATAAACGCAAGCCGCGTTTACACTTCTGCTTCAGCATGAGAATCTGCTAACACCGCATTCCAACGTCTGCTAAAGTTGAGCGGATACGGAAGCCGCGTTTAGACGCCAACGCCACCGTTACTAGATCAACTCAGTTATGGAACTTCCCATAGACGCTGTACATTGGAGGGGGTCTGAAACCGTGTCCGATTTTTTTGCAGCTAGGTGGCGCTGCCGGCGCATTAATCCACGCGTTTTCGTCTGCTACTGCTCCGCGGCTGCTTTTGAGTCCTGACTCCTCTCGAGGTTCAGCATGATTTTGGGTTAGTTTTTGCCCTTTCGCCAGTAAAAAGTAAAAATGTGACTACCAACAGCAGCAGAAACAATTTGAAAGTTGTCTGCTGCTGTTATCCGTAAGAAAGGCCAGAACCGAGCCGTCAATGATGATGATAACGAGTATTAATGCGGAGCGCGCGCCCTCTAACAGGCGCCACGCAGAGGGACCCCCCCTCCGGAGCGGAGTTCCAGAACTGAGTTGTTCTAATAACGTTGGCCAACGCCGCATTTCAACGTCTGCTAAAGTTGCACATAAACGCAAGCCGCTTTTACGCGTCTGCTTCAGCATGAGCATCTGCTAACGCCGCATTTATTCGTTTTTCAAAGCCTCGCAGGAACGTCTGCTAAGGTGGTGTGAAACGACTGCTAAAGGTACATGTGAACGTCTGCTGAAAACGCGTTTCCGGGTGATGTTTTTGAGGTGGCGCCATCTAACGGCAAAAGAAGAAAGTTACTTTTATCGACACGTGGTGGTTTACTTTCAGTTCTTGAGGCAAATTAGCCTTCCCAAGTCACCAAAATTAGATCAAAAGTAACTCGGAAGTCTTCTACACCTAAATACGTAAAAAAACAAAGTGGTATAAGTCGACTTGTACCACTATTGCACGTGGCCCCTCATTTGATCCCCCGTACCCGAGAGAGCTGGGGAAGGGAGGGGGGGGGCAAGTGCCCCTTTTGCACTCCCCTGCCGACGCCCCTGTTTATGCCTGGTGAGTTTTTTGGGTTCCCATGTTGTGTAATATGTCATAGATTTTAGCTAAATACTAGATTTAAAAATGAAGTAGTTGTATTCATCAACGTTACATTCTTCCTTTTGTTTTTTTACTTTTAGAGCGCATCTTAAAGGAGGCCGTTTCCGGGTTGAGGCGTCGGCGTAACCGCGCGTGTTGCATTATATGGAACGATTCCCCGCTAAAGTTACTGGGGGAATTTTCCTGCTAAATTTAGTGGGGAAATTTTCCCGCTAAATATAGCAGAAAAGATTGCCCCGCTAAGTCTAGTGGGTTAAGTTTCCCCGCTAAATTTAGCGGGGAAATTGATGTCACATATCCTCGATACCAATTCAGTTTCCCCGCTAGATTTAGCGGGGAAAATGACGTCACAACTTTGTGTCACGTTACTCATGAACGACATGAGGGTATGGAGCTCGTACCCTGCCCTCCATACCCTCTCCTCCTCCTCCTCAAGAGCTGCGCTTTAGTTTCACATAAGAAAGAGATTTGTAAACGTTTCATTTTTTACTTGACTTTGAATTCTGTATTTAATATTTCCTTATTTATGGTTATTGACTTGGTTTTTCCTCCTTTATACTTGCTTAATTCTTTTCCAGCCCTCGAGACAGCGACAGATCCCTGATCCGGCATCTTAGTTAAGTATAGAGACTCCTGCACTAGATTAATGAATCCTGGACATTGTGGACTGCCTGACAAACTCCACCCAGGGGGATCGGTGCTCAAGTGGGCTATAGACCAACTCATGTTTACAAACAAACCGGAGCGCCCCTAGTGGACGCCACAGGTGCCGTACATGTGCGATGGAGTGTGGGCAAGCTCGCCGTCACCCATAAACAAACCATTGGAAGGCGATGCTGACGGTTTCCCTGCAGGGTCCCTGTGCTCTTTTTCGCAGTGGAATTGTTGATTCTACGTCTTCCTGGCAATGTCTGATTACTTTAGCGGCTTCAGCGAAATTAACGAGGCTCGTTACACCGCAAAACATTGCGCGAATAATGTGACATGAGGCAATTCATTCCGCGTGGACGCCACAGAATGGGCGCTAAAGCCCGATTCGCACGATAAGATTCTGCTCACTATTTTCAGACGAGATGTTGTTCGGGCTGCGAGAGCGTGGACCGTTGCTGCGATGGTCGACGTCGATACTCAAAATCAGAAGCAGAATCGGACAAATCAAGCATAACAATGTCGGTGATGGCCACTGGTAACAATGATCAACACCTCCTTATATCTACTGTTTACACCGAGCCGGCCTACTTAATCCAACCCACCTTCAAACTTAAAAGTCTTTTAAGACCTGCACTAATTACTTCTCATCACAACTGCTAGGTCAATGTTTAATCTACAGGCCGGAGCAGACGACAAAAAGCAGAAACGTTTGAAAGAGCAGACAACAAGCAGAAACATTTGAAAGAGCAGACGACAGTTCGAACGATCAGGCAGCCGTTTGAACTTGCCGGTTTTCCCGCATTCATGTTGGAACAAAACAAATAAATCTGACGACAACAAGTATCCGTGAATTCAACCCAAAGTGCTTCCCGCACAAGCAATTGTGGACCGACGGCGTCTGGTTTTTATTTTTCACGGCACCTATCAAAGTTCTCGGACAAACCGAGCAGGCAGAAAACGCATGAAAGACTGACCTTCAAACCTTTCCCAGACTTTTTTGGTACAATGCCAGTCGCAGCATCTTGATGAGAAAGCAGGTTTTTGGCCGGTTTCGTCCAAAACAACACAGGAATGCACGTCCCACATGGTGACTTCGTGGCGACTTACACCCACTGCCCGAGACCGGAATTGCGCCCGACGTGCCACGACGTAACAGAGCTGAGTTTGTTTTTAAGTGTGAGCGTAGCAGAAACACACAGCAGAAACTACGAGAGTGAGTTCCAGGCTTCCAGCTTCCCTGCCAAGCACTGTTCGAGGCCACATGATCGCGCTTGTAGCATCAGATGCATCTGGACTCAAGCCGGAACGAAGTATAGCGCACGCCAGATTGGAGCACGTGGAGAGAAAGCTCGCGCTGCAGATGCCAGGGATCCTGCGTTCAATCCCCACCCTGCCCGTTTCGATCTGGATGAGCATCGTACCGGCGTGTGGTCGTGTATCACTACTGCATGGTGCACGTTAAAGACACCAGGCTGGCGGTAGTACCACACTGACTAAATTGCTCATCTACGGCCGAGACACCAGACGCTCACCAAGGCAGACCAACTTCCGGCTGTATAAAAATGCACACTAACCAATTTAACTCCACCAGGCAATCTGGTGTTGATCTTTGCATCTCGGGTGAGCCGCAGAAAGCGCATCGTCTGTACGAGATCGTGCCAGTAGCTCGAACAACCAACTGCTCACCGAGCGCTGATGGCGAGCTTCTACGAGTTCTTTTGCAACATGCACTCCACACCATCAAGATTGTGAGTCTTGGTAGCCTATACACGTTTGCAAGTCAAGCTTCAGGGCATCGCCATCTTCCTCAGTGGGGTGCACTTAAACGCGTCATAATCTGATTACAAAGTTTTGCTAAGGCGTCGTAATCGGATTATGGCTGCGCCCAAGCGCACCCCACCGAGGAAGATGGCGGCTCCCTGAAGCCGTAACAGCGCACTCCTATGTTGCTTTCCAAGTGAGCATGGAGATACCCGCTCATTGTTTGCTATCGAAATTCCTTTCCGTGCCGGCTCTCTGCTTTGCAGATTTTTAATATTGACGATTGATTGACGTGACTTCAGTGGGCTTGGTGACTACGCTCGTTTATCGCGGAAACTCGGGAACACAAATAAAAAATTGACCTTAATTCAAGAAAATTTATTGTGCACTTTTGAATCTTGAGGAAGTTTGCCAAAACGCTTCAACAAACCAAACCCAATCAATACGAAGGTTCGCTCGTTTCCAGAGCTGTTTAGGAAAAATAATTGCTGACAAACGCCTGGCACGTCGCTTCTAGGAGCTGCCTGGCTCAGAAATGCTGTGCACTGCGTGTGGCTTGACTCGCGTCCGGTGTGCCACAGTCCTCCTCGTGTTGGTTGGCGACGTCGTCCGGCTCCTGCTTGAGCACAAAGTGTCCCGAGCCGTCCTCGAGCACAAAGTCCTGGGGCTCCTGCTTGAGTACGACGTGGATGTCGTTTGGCGCCTGGGAGAGGTGGGCGTTGCGGTAATGCGCCTGCAGCGTCTTCTCCGAGAGGTAGCTCTTGAGGCAGACGGAGCACTCAAACTTGACCTTGGTGTGCACCTGGAGGTGGCGCTTGAGGTTCACCTGCTTGGTGAAGCGGCGGGGGCAGAGGTCGCAGGCGTAGGGCTTCTCGCCCGTGTGGGTGCGCATGTGGATCTGGAGCTGGTGGCCCGAGCTGCAGAGCAGCTGGCACACGGGACACTGGTCCTTGCGGGAGGCGTGCTTGTCCAGGTGCCGGTGCAGGTGGGCCTCCTTGGAGAAAGAGCGCTGGCAGAGGGAGCAGCCAAAGGGCGCCGCCCCCGAGTGGACCCTGCGGTGGGCCACCAGCGCCAAGGGCGACTGGAAGCGCCGCCCGCACTCCTCGCAGGCGTGGCTCTCCTGGTGGCACTGCTTGTTGTGGGCCCGGAGTCGGGTCACGTTGGGGAAGGCCTGGTCGCACAGCGAGCACGGGTGCGTCTGGTCCTGGGCGTGGGTCCTGCGGTGCGTGCGCAGGTTCACCGCTTTGCGGAACCGCTTGTGGCACACTTCGCACTGGTGGGGACGCTCCCCCGTGTGCGTGGTCCGATGTGAGTTGAGGTTGGACATCTTGGTGAACCGCTCGAGGCAGATCTCGCACTGGTAGGGGCGCTCCCCCGTGTGGATCATCTTGTGCGATCGCAGGTCGCTGTTGGTGTAGAACCGCTTGCTGCACAGGTCGCACGCATGGTCCCGCTGCCCCGAGTGGATTTTCATGTGGGCCTTCAGGTTCGATGGCACCGTGAAGCCCTTGCCGCACGTAGGGCACTTGTGGTCCCGCTGGCCCGTGTGCGACAGCAGGTGTGTCTTGACGTGGCTTGACGTCGCAAACTGCTTGCCACACACCTGGCACTCGTGGCGCTTCTCGCCCGTGTGCGTCAGCATGTGCGCCCGCATGTTGCTGTTCACCGCAAACTCGCGGAAGCACACCTCGCACTGGTAGGGCTTCTCCCCCGTGTGCACCGCCATGTGCGTCTTGAGGTGCGTGGACGTGATGAAGCCCTTCTTGCACACCTGGCAGATATACTTGCGCTCGCCCGTGTGGATGCGGCGGTGGGCCTTGAGGTTGCTCGACACCGTGAACTGCCTGCCGCAGATGTCGCACTGGTGGGGCTTGCGCCCCGCGTGGATCATCATGTGGGTCTTGAGGTTGCTGCGCGATGTGTACCACTTGTTACAGATGGTGCAGCAGTGGTCCTTCTTGGCGTGGCTCGACACTAAGTGGGTTACATACTCGTTGGAGTCGTAGAACTTCTGCCGACACAGCTCGCAGCTGTACACCTTGGTCTCCGTGGCGTGGTGGGACTGCGCGTGGGCGTCCAGGAGGAACTTGGACGAGAACTGCCGGCCACACAGTGGGCAAGCGTGGCCGTGGACCGCCACGGGGAATGCCGGCTCAGGGTCGTCCACCTCCTCGGACAGCGCCACCTCGTCTGCCCCGGCCGGCAAGCCGCCACCGGGGAAGGCCACATCCTCGGACATGACGACCACCTCAGAGTCGTCCCCGGTGATGAACTGGGGCTGGATGGCGGCAGCCACCATGTAGGGGCAGATGGCGGCCCCGTCTCCGCTGTGGTGGCGCTCAATCTCCTCTAGCGAGGAAAACTGCTCGTCGCAGGCGCCACACTGGTAGACCACGGCGTCATAGTCCAGCTGCCCTTCCTCTGCCATCGCCTCCTGCAAGGATCCCAGGGGCAGCATCTTGAGTACAGCACCAGGCATTTTCAACCGGTGTGTTTAGTGACCTCCCATACATCAAAAGTGGCCCTCAAGTGGCAACAAATGACCTCACGAGAGTGTCAAGTTGTCGGATGTCGAGATCCTGGTAATTGGGGCTACGAGACCCGGCCCAAAATGTGAGCAAACGCGTCCTCGCTGTCCTCGCGGCACCCCGACTACTGGCTGCCGAAGCTTCCATGGACCGTCAAGGTGGAAAGCGGCCTTGAGCAGCATAGAGGTGTCTGTCACATCCAGCACTGCTTTTGTGACGCCGCCAGGATCGTGGCCAGCAACGGCAGAAATCGAGATAGCACTTTTTGGACGTACGCACCAGTCGGAGACGCCTACCAGGCAACGTGAGGCACCCGTTGCAACGCATCTCGTCACAATCACTTCTGACACGCACGCTCGACCAACGGCACCTAGGATAACTGAAGCCTGCGCGCGAAAGTTTTGACGTTGTCGCGACGAGATCGAGCAAAGATACGGACACGAGTGCAACGTGTCGAAGGGCTCAGGACTAACTGCCCAGCTGGCACCTTCCGACTGCGAAAATGTTCCATGGAAAGAGAGGAGGACGCTTGCGGGCCTTGATTATTTTAGGTTGCGTCGGCTCGACCAAAACGGAGGCAGGTGCTTGAACGGAGCGGAGGCAAGAATGTGCAGAAAAGAGGAAGCAGGTGGAACTGCTCAGACTAGAAAGCTTACGGGAGTAGGCACAGGATGGCACTACCTGCCGAACCGGACTGGGACCGTGCATTTGCATTTGCGAGGGTGCGGAGCAGTGAAGGCGCTCAATTTGGACAGTCAGTATCCGGGGGTAGCCAAGCTTATAGAACTGGACATGCCATACGAAACTGGTGTCGCAAGGATGGAGCGGGGCCCACCCTAAAAGAATGCATTCGTGGCACTACTTGCTTCGACGAATAGTTCATTGGTATATTTCTAGCCAGAGAAATCTTGCACTTTTAGAATGGTGAATTCTGAGAAAACGAGTGCTTGAAGGTTAGCCATAAGACACTGCCTCTGTGATTGTAATTTTCGGATTTCGGGAATTTGCAAGTTACACGAATCCTTACCGCGATTGCCTTCGACCTCGGAGTGAAGCCCAACCAAAACACGCCGTTTCTATATGTGGCTTGCACATGACGTCGTTGCAGCATGTTGGTGGTCATTCCTACTTGCCCCTTATGTGAAGAACGAATTTGGTGCTACGAGGCTGCAGAAGGTATGTACTTGGAAGGAAGACCACCACAATAGCGGCTGATGCGACGTCAAATATATAGCAGAGGAAATGGGTTAGGCTTTTTCATATAAACATAATCTACAGTGTGTCCCCCGTAAAAAAAAAAAAGGTTTTTTGAGGAAAGGGTAAAAACAGGCGAGCTGATGAAGAACTTCCATACTTCCGCGTCTCCGGTTGCTATGGAAGTTTTTTTATTTCGCCGCAAAAATAAACTACTCATTGCGAACGCTCATTCTGCACCCAAATAGAGCGCTAGAGGTTCGAACCAGATGAATCCGACAAGTGAATGACGAGAGTCCGATTACCCGTCCATCATAAAGCTGTTTTTTTATGAAATCTTTGGGCATCCTGCAGTTCGAAGCAGAGACGAAGAGTGAACAGCACAGACGCGCAAATGCCACTGGGGATACAAGTTGACATTAGATGGACACGGTTTGGTCAGTACGGCGACTTCTTCGCGCTCAAGCTCAGTCTTCGGAAGCGTCGGAATCCTCGATGTCAATTCGGCCACCGTTTCTGAATACGGCGAAGACCCCTCGATCTTGGTGGTGTCGATGAAATTGTAAACGCGACGAGTGCGACGAGCGGTCACGCCGTGATGCATAGGAAACTGGCAGGGCACTCTTTGCGAACCCGATGCCGTCACCCTTTACGCTGCACTGTTACGATGAAAGGTAAGCAAAATTCCGCAGGCGACTGGACAATTGTGCTTTCTCCAAAACAAGCCTGTAGCCTGTAGGTCAGGTCGGGGCCCGAGGGACTCGGGATGTTATCGAACGCTAGCCGGCTATTTTTTTGCAGCATTTTCGGTGGCTTCAGTGTGGCACAAACGTGAATCTTAGTGACATAATAGATAGCCAGCTAGAATGCGTTTAGCGACATCTGATCATATGCGAGAAAACATGCCGGAGCCCGAGTTGTGACCGCGAAAGACCGATCATTTTCCAGCAAACGCATTGCCATCGTCTGACGACTTGGGCAAAATGGCACCGTCTACGTTCGGCCAGGGTCTGGTCTTCAACGAAGAAACCAAGTGGATTTTCTCACCTTTATAGTGTCTGGGTCATACCGTAGGAACTATTTTAACGCGTGAAGCAGAAGAGTAGGGCTGTCGACGATTACTTAGGCCTACTTCATCGTTTTCGTCCTCTTCGTTCAACATTCGGTTCGAGCTTTCACGTGACCGGCTGCTAAGGCTCGCGCCATCTGTTGAGCGAGCGTCGCACGCGACGTGAAACGAAACTACATTTGGCGGGGTTTTCAAACGGACTTGGGCAATAGTTCACGCAGAAAGAATGAAACTCTGAGAGAGACGAAGGACAGACACAGTTCTTTCAAGCTGCCTGCTTCATTTCAAAGATGTATATGCTTGTACATAATGAAAACTACACAGCGCAAAAGGACATAAAGGGAAGAGACACACCGGATAGAACAGAGCGCTGACTTGCAACTAGATATTTTAATAGAAGAAAAAGAAAAATATTTTGGTCACCATGAATCGCACGTGTAACCTGTGCCATGATATGTGGTCGTTATAGCACGCGCTGGGCCTTCATAGTCAGGAGTGGCGTACCGTCCTCCAAGCACTCTTTGTTGGACAACGAGACAGATGGTGTGCTGATGCAACTTGCTCCTCCACTGTGGATGTAAAAAGCTTCCAGCACCTCTCGGGTTGTTTTGTTCCAGTGTTTTCCCATAACAGTGGTGGCATCAAAAGACGGTTCACATAGACACTCTTTACAGTGAAGTGAAAAATTCCCACCCACCGTGGCTCTGAGGGAGTAGTCGTGCTCACGGAGCCTGTCGTTTAGGCAGCGTCCACTCCACTCGTTTGGACTTAGGCACACTGGTAGTTTAGCCCCATGTTGCAGTGCACAAAACTTCGTCTAAATCGCGAGCTAAAAACATACTTTTCGTCTAAGGCTCGTCAAATTAGGCGTTGGAGAAAATCAGTAATCAGCGCTATACTTTGTCTCACCTTAGTATGGACTATTGTTAGCCGCGCGTGCTAAAAGCGCGAGCTAGTCGCTTTGAATGAAGCCGCGGCGGCTGCACGAGCACTCGTGCAGCAAGTGGTCTAGTCAAGGCAGTCAAGGCTGGCCGCTCGCGCTAGCACAGCCTTCGCGGTTAGTCCATGCTAGGGTGAGACAAAGTATAAGTCCTTATTTCGAACTTATTTTGTTCAGATTCTGCCCATTCAGAAGCCCGGCGGAAACACAACCACGTCACATGCGAGTACCACAGCGCCCGCCTGGAGACCGTGCTGGTTTGCATTCCTGCCGAGAGATGGTGGTACATTTCAGATGTTCGATTTACATCTCGGCTATTTACACATGAGAAGCGTCAATACAAAATGGAGAAAGCGGATGTCGAACAACTGAAAAAAGATTTCGGTGGCTTCCGTCGAGAACTATCGGAAGTAAAGGTCCAATGCACTCAGAACCAAAGAGAAAACCAACAACCAAGCAAAGAGCTTTGTGACGCCTAAAGAGAAGTCGTAGAACTCAAGCAATACACTAGAAACACGAATCTCGAAATTAAAGGGCTACCTATTCTTTCAAATGAAGACTTGCAGAAGACTGCAAGTCTTCACAGAACCCTCGGCATCTTTATAGATGCCGAGGGTTCTGAGGGAGATATAGGCGTAGTGCATCGAGTGCAGCCAAAGGACAAAGTGAAGCCGAATGGGGTGGTAAAGTTTTCTCGCGCACAGTTCGTGACAGGTTGCTGTGTGCAGCCGGGAAGACGAAACTCCACATCAGTCTTCTAGGTTTCGAGGCAAACGACCCACACTACGTAAATGAGCGTCTTTGTATTGAGAATAAGATTTTTTGCTAAGTAAGGCTCGCCAGGAGAGGCGAGAAAAGAACTGGAAATTTGTTTGGGTAAGACAGGGCAAGATTTTCATGCGGAAGTGTGAAAACTCTCCCGTGCTACATGTGACGTTGAGAGTTTTGCGAGAGTTTTGTAGTCGTTATAATGCTAAAGCCATGGTCTGTGCTTTTAGGATCATCATGCCTTACACTTTCCAACAGGTTGACAATTTAATGGTAAACCATGATTCTTTTTCTATGCTTCGTATGTATGCAGTCTAAGAAAAAAATCTAAATCAACTGCTTGCATGTATTTCACGGCACCAAGAAGCATATGATATAATTGCTGCAAGTGAAACGAGGCTTCAAAATAATGAAACTGCTCTTATACCCGGGTACATATTTTCCCCTCTTCCACGGGTTACACTAGGGGAGGTGGCGTTGCATTCTTTGTGAAAGAGTTTTACCTACATACTGCCTCTATCAGTGATGAACACATTGAAGCACTTTGTATTAAACTTCCTTGCAGTTTAATAATTGGAGTGGTGTATACCGTCCTCCAAGGACCACAATGACATTTTTCTTAGACAAATTCGACGAAAATAAACCCTGGAGAAGGGGAACAAGAGGGACAAAGGACAAACACAAATCTCCAAACACAGCTAGGTGACTGGTGCGCGACCCAAAAAATCCGGCTGGTCTGCGTATTGAACCCGGGACCTCTCCATTACAGGTGGAGTGCTCTACCAACTGAGCTAACCAGGGGTTAGACGTCAGTAGAGCAAACGGGTTTTATCAGCCGCCACCAGTCTAACACCAACAAGGGTGAAGCTTGCAATTTAAGGTTATAATTATAATGCAATTAAATGCAAAGGTGCAAGCGAGCTGGACAAGAATGAATTTTCTTGTTCCCCTTCTCCAGGGTTTATTTTCGTCATTCTTGTCCAGCTCGCTTGCACCTTTGCATTTAATTGCATTATAATTATAACCTTAAATTGCAAGCTTCACCCTTGTTGGTGTTAGACTGGTGGCGGCTGATAAAACCCGTTAGCTCTACTGACGTCCAACCCCTGGTTAGCTCAGTTGGTAGAGCACTCCACCTGTAATGGAGAGGTCCCGGGTTCGATACCCGGACCAGGCGGATTTTTTCGGTCGCGCACCAGTCACCTAGTTGTGTTTGGAGATTTGTGTTTGTCCTTTGTCCCTCTTGTTCCCCTTCTCCAGGGTTTATTTTTGTCATTCTTGTCCAGCTCGTTTGCACCTTTGCATTTAATTGCATTATAATTAAAAACAAATTCGAATCGGTTTTGGTACAAATATCTCATAAGCATACCGGCCGCATTGTAATCCTTGGAGATTTTAATATTGACTTGGCATGGGATACACACAATGATTATACTCTCTTCTTGAATCCTTTAGCTTACACAATATTATACGTGAACCCACTCGCATTACCAATACTTCGAGTACGTTGATCGATCACGCGCTTTGTAACATCGATAGCGGTGTGTTTGCCGGAGTTTACTCTTATCCAATAGGGGACCATCTGCCTATTTTTGCCGTCGTGCAAAACCAGTCGTTTGTAAATGCGAATCTTGGCTTTAAAATACGCACCAAGGTAAACTATGTCCTACTACGAAGTACATTAGAACAAACAAATTTTCATGCTATGTATAATCATGACATCAACAATGAATATCAAACCTTTGTTCGTACTCTTAAAAACGCAGCAATGCAGAGCGCTGAAAGTAGGGCATACAACAGATATGGAGAGGCGGTCTGCCCTTGGATGACGAGTCAAATTTTAGGCGTACTGAAGTGAAAGACGGCTGGTATCGTAAATGGAAACAAAACAAAAGAAACAATTCTTATTTAAGCGATTAAGAAACATACCTGTTTCTCTTAGTATGCGGAAAAGGAAACAGGAATATTACTTCCTCGCTTATGGAACAAGCCGACGGGAATACACAAAAGATTTGGGATATAGTTAATCACGCAATCGGCCTTCGCTCAAATCGACATGTCCAACCCAATCAGCCGACCAGGAAATGGTTGACAATTTTAACGACTACTTCACAAACATAGGTCCTCTCCTAGCAGCACAGTTGCCACATGTGATTATTCCCACGAGGTTAAGGAATTCGTTTGTGAATACCTTTGCCATACAGGAAATTCAGATGGCTGAAATTATGTCAACAATTAGAAGTCTTCGAGTAAACAAATCGGCCGGGCTCAATACCGTTCCAGTAAAATTAATAAAAAGATTATATAGACATTTTATGCGTTCATTTTCTACACACGTTTATTCATTCATTGGAAAGCGCAATATATCGTGATGAGCTCGAAATAGCAAAGGTTGTGCCCATTTTTAAAGAGGGAGATACTTCCGAGCCGTCTAGTTATCGAACAATATCAGTATTAAGTGTAATTGTGTAACGATTAATAATTTTATTTCTACACCACAAACAGCGCTCACAGGCGTACCGCAAGGCTCTATTTTGGGGCCTATTCTTTTTTCTTTACGTCAATGATTGTCCTTATGTTTCATGTCACTCTGAAGCACTCATGTATGCTGATGGTAAGCATTAGTTTTTGTAGGGGACACAACAAGTGAACTACAAGGTAAAGTCAATGAAGGACTTACTAGGGTCTTAACGGGTTCACTAGTAACCAACTCACACTTAACATTAAAAAACTAACTACACTGTGTTTCACTCTAGGAGAAAGCAAACGAATTCTGAAGAACTGGCTATATACTTAGATAACGCGCAGTTGCTGCATGTTTCCTGTTACAAATATTTAGGTGTCTTGTTTGAAACCCATATGCACTGGAACAATCAAATTAGATACATATGTACAAAACTTGCACACGGTTGCTACACACTGCTAAAGACTCGGGAGTTCTTTAATTCGTCCACACTGCGCATTCTATACTTTGCATTTGTACATAGTCTCTTGAGCTACTGTATTGAGTCTTGAAGCGGAACATATACCACGTATTTATATAGTGCCACTCTGTCGATTACAGAAAAGGGCTTTGAGACTCATTACTTATTCTAGATATACTGAACCAAGTAGTCCTCTATTTCGATCAGTTGGCGTGCTGCCACTAGACTTCCTATACAAATTAAAAATAGCTGAAACAGTCTTTAAAATAATAAAAACCAACGACCCGCTTCCATTACATTATTTAAAGGAATACTCCAACGAACTTTGAAATATACCGGTCGTGTTCAAAAATAGGTTGAATATGATCCACAATATCCGTAAATGACAATCGCACGTTTGTATTTTGAGCCTGGTGGCTGTATTTTTCGCTATAAACGGCCCACTCTGGCAAGCGCTCGGAGAGCAGCCAGCGAAGATCACGTGATATCCAACGCAATCGTGACCTAGTTCGTCTTGGGACGAGCAATGCTACGGCGAGGCTGACGTCGAGAGGATGGCCTAGTCGTTCCAGCCACCGAAGCGGCTGCTTTTGTACGAATTTTGAGTGACGGGTTAATCTTCTATAATCTTGTAGGGGGACAATAGCGACTTCTGGGACATACAAAAGGGATTCACGGGAAGAGGGGAGTTCCTCCTTCCCCTCTTTTCTCGGGGTGGCCGGAGGCGAGACAGTTACCGTCACTAGCTGTCAAGGTTCCTAGACTGGCATTACAAACGAGGCGTTAGCGACATCCACCAGGTGCTCTTTGCTAATCGTTTAATTCGTTTTAAAATTCCTTTTCGTGACTTTTTTTAACGAGATATTGGCGTGTTCGATGTGATACTGCTCCTTTGAACACATATAGACCAAAAAATGAGCGTCGAAATTTTGTTGTAGTATCCCTTTAAATTATATCATTACGGAATACGAGGGCTGCAAAAATAATCTGTCTAATTTGCCACCTTGTAGAAATGTTTATGAAGAAAGGCTTATTGGGGATTCAACGGTGCCCTCCTACATAAAATGTAATTTCAACCTTTTGCCATGCTGAAAGAAGTATCTAATTAATTCGCAAGCCAATGAATAAGTTCGATTTCATATGTCCTGTCTATACTTTGCAATTAGTATGTATATTGTTTCGTGGATACCTTGCCATGTGCGTACATTTGTTTTGTTTGCCTGCCACATTGTTGAGGTTATTTCTAATGTTGGACCCGCGACTAGCCTTCACGGCTGTGGGTCCAAGCAACGATTGTCTATTTAAATAGAATAACAAAGGAATAACAAAGAAAAGAATAAGAAAGAAAACCTAGATCTAAAGATATGGGAAATAGCAGAGAGGCAGATGAGAAAATAAAGGTTTACGAGAGAGTTAAGCGCGGTTCAAACAGGCCCGGAGAACGGCGCCCGGGCCAGCCCGGGTGCCGGAACCCGTAGTGACGTCAGCGCTCCCTCCGTACGGGCGGTGACGTAATTACGGCCTCCGGCACCCGGGTCAGGAGTTGAAAAATTTTCAACTTTCTCCTTCCCGGGTCGTGACGTAGGTTTCCGTATTTTCTCCGCGGCCAATCAGCGCGGCGCGATTCCCTCCTCCGCCCTCCTTGCCACCGGCGTTCGCGTGGTTCCGCGTGCAATTGCCTCACACCACTCACACGCTCCGTGCTTGACTTCCCGCCCGTCTCCGACGCGAGGAAAGCTGCGGAAGCTGCAAAGAGTGCCGCTGCCCCGAAGAGGGCTGAAGTTGCCGCTGCGTTTGACGTACGCAAGAAAACCTATAAATTAATTCAGCTAGTTTAGCGGTACCCCTGGATCTACGACAGGTATCGTAGCGACCAGAAGGACCAGGACAAGCGAAAGAACTCGATACTGCTTTTAACAATTTATTCACATGGTTTCAGAGACACGGGAGGTGGTTGCAACCCGATGAAACGGCATCTTCAATGCAAATATGAGTGGCCTTTAGAAAGGCCGTTTGTAGAGGCAGGCAGTGGTTGGCTTGCTGGCTGCAAAGAGACCGGAAAGGCAGTGAGATGCACTTAAAAGGTTAAAATGGTCAACGACACCGGTACGCGCTGTAGATGAGTTTTTAGGCAGTACTGTATGACCGCTAGCCTAGGGTCTTTAACGTGCACCACGCAGTAGTGATACACGACCGCACGCCGATACGATGCTCATCCAGATCGAAGCGGGCAGGGGTGGGGATTGAACCCAAGATCCCTGGGTTCTGCAGCGCGAGCTTTCGTGCAGAATTCTCTCACAAGCAGCTTGTAAGCACACATCCTAGCTAGCACAAAGGACAAGGAAGCAGAACGGGCTTCGGTCATACATGCACTCAAAGGAGCACAACACCGTGACCAGGTTTTGTGAACAGAAAGAGTGTGTCGTATGAGCTGCACATGTGCATGCCATTGCTATTTTTTTATAGCACAGACGCAGTAAAATCTGACAAGCGTGTGACTGTTACGAAAGCTGCTCTCGTGATCCTGCCGCGTTAAAAGTGATCTAAATGTGGTTTCACTGCGGGAGCGCACGCTCCACGTGAGTATTCCTGCGAGCGACGCGCGGGCCCACGTGGAACGCCACTTGATATATAACATGAAAATAATCCAAAATAAAAGGCAGCACACCCTACCTGGCTCGTGACATTCGGAAGCACTCGAAGAAGACCCGGCCGTCGGGGTCTTCGTACATCTGTCTCACGATGGTGGCGTACTCGCCGAGCGTTTTGCGAGACTTCAGGAGCTCGCGGACGGCCTTCCGCTTCTTTTTCTTCACACTCCGCAGGTACTGCTCACACGCAGCCGCGAAAGTAGTCAGCCGACGCTAGTTGATAGTTCTTGCATTTGTGACGTACCTCTTCGTAGCCGGGATCCTGCCGAGACGACGCCATCGCGAAACAAAGCGACGAAAACAAGGCGCCAGTGCCGCTCTAGACGGAGCGCGAAGCGTGGCTGGCGTGGCTGTGTCGCCTGCCTCGTCCAGAGCGTCTCGCCTCGCCCGCGCAAGCGGCGACGACCCCGCTTGACGACAGCCGTTGATTGGTTGCCTGGGGAGCCGCCGTGACGTCAGCTCCCGTATACGGGGGCCCGTGCCGCGCGCCGCTCAAACCAAACCGCGACGTCTGCTCCCGTAAACGGGTGCCGGAGGTGATTACGTCACTACGGGTTCCGGCACCCGGGCTGGCCCGGGCGTCGTACTCCGGGTCTGTTTGAACCGCGCTTTAAAGAAACCGAGAGGGAAGTATGGGAAGCAGGCTTGCAATGCTGACTAAATCGGCCTTGGAAATTTAGATCGTTTAAAGGCCGACCTACAAAAAGTTTTTCCGCAAGGTAAGAAAATCCTCGCCATGCTTCCCATTTTCCCCCTCTGCCACTGCTAACGTGACGGCGGGAAAATTATTTTGTGTTGCTGCATCTTGGGCCTGGATAAATCGGGATAAGATCCCGGCATATCCAGCCTGAACAAAAGGAGTCCTCCTCCGAAAAGATAGCAGTGGAAGAGGGAGAAATGGGAAGGGGTGGCGAGGAGAAGTTTCCTACCTTGCGGAAAACCTTTTTGTAGGTCGGGCTGTATGAAGGACCTCACGTGCACCACAGGCGACCCATAGGCAGTCTTTGAAGAATCGGGCCTGGCGCCAATACTTAGATCTTAAGATTCTACAAATCCTTCTTGTGTGACCAACAGATGGTGTAAGGAAGCCACTCAGTCCTAGAAGTTCAACCGGACAGGTACCTTGTTTGATGTGCCAGGATGCGGTCCGGGCGCTGCACACACATTGGGCGGCCAGGTTGACGAGAATGATAGGGCATTACTAAGGAGCCTATCTTCGACAATTCTAGGGGGAGCTCCTTGTTTGATTTGAGGGGAGGACTATAGTGTTGCGAACTAAGACATATATATCTTTTCAGCCTCCGTCGCATGGGTGCTGCCATCTCGAAATCACGTGACGTGGACGCCATAAGGTGGCTTCAAGTCCTCGCTCCGCTCTTCCCTCCACGCCTTGGCGAAGGCGCTGCATTCATGTTTATCGTCGCGTTTTACCGCGTTCTCGCCTTATTGTGTAAAGTGTCGCGTGATGCTTACAACTTCATTGCAAGCCATCATTATGTGCACTCTGAAATCGGCAGTTAACCCATCTGGACTATTTTCGCCGTCGGCTTGGCGGATATGTGTGAGCAAATCAGTGCCAGCCCTGGCGCACATTGAGCCCAAGTATGTATGACAGTTAAATTTTGCTCACTGATAGCGGCGGAATATTTTAAATAAGTATAGTGCAATGTATATTTATAATCGCGCATTTAGGAATTTGACAAAAATACTCAGTATATGAAGCTGTGTATTTCCGGAAGGCATCATGCCTTACCTTCATAAGAAGTTTAAAGTAGTTGTTTTTGATTATATAGGATATATAAAGGTAGGTAACTAACGTTTAACTCACAATTTCTCTGATGCTCGCAACAATGGTAATGTCCACATCAGGCGATTTGTTTGTTCACGATATTGCACCTAGATGTGTTAGACGTTTTTAATCGTGTTTGCAATATGAAATTTTTCTTGATTGGTTTATTTATGAATTTAAGGAAACTACACCAAGCTCGGTCCCATATCTGCAGTCATTCAAGTGCTTTAACACTTTTTTAAGACATACAAGTCAATTAGTTGATTTTAATTATTTTAACACAAAGGTTGGGACTACCCCGGTGAAAAACCCAGTCACAGGCAGTTTGAGAGTGCCTAGGGCTCGCATTATGTGATGCCGAAAAGATGCCACCTACATGAACATCACCCAAGTTCAGCGTTGTTGATTCCAGATCGCATCAGTGTCAATTAAGATCTGTCTACGCAGGCTCATGAAGCAGTGCCTAGCATTTGACTTCAGCCAAACGTACGGGAAGTCACTTCTCTGGAGCCCTTTAATTTCATTTGGCAAAGTTGCAACTACAAAATTTTGAACTTCACTTGATGGGCCTGTCACTTATCTCATACGCTGAGTACGTCGTAATCAAATTTCAGTAAAACAAATAGTGTATTTCCCAACGCCAACGTTGTGAAATGCCTTTAATAAGTACTTTAGCAGAGCCAACATCTAAAAGAATTTCCCACCCGACTTGGAACGGACTATCGAAATATTTCTCGAGTACTTGAAAAAACACTGACACACACACACACACACACACACAAAAAAAAAAGATTTTTAATTTTTTATTTGGCGATTTTGCTACAGCGTCACATATATTTTTATTAAAGTCAAAAGACGCAACTGCTCGAAACCGAAACCGAAATTGAGCTGGGGAGGAAGAAGAAATATAGAGGAGAAGAATGTTGCCGGAAATCACGTGGCAATGCAATATTTTTTTTTTTTCATTCAACGCGTTTTTAGTTTTTATTAGCCACAAAAATTGGGTATCATGTTTTTTTTTTCTTCTATTTTTAACATTGAGTGTGTGCCTTCGATTACCCATGACTGGGATTATATTTGGTGGTCGTGTCTAAACCATAGAAAACGGCACGTGACCATGGAGAAGAGAGTGTTCGCGACTCAAACAGGCCAGTTCTCGATCGGCGGTTTTCGGGCGGAAAGAAAACGAATTTCGAGCCGCAAATTGTGTTCTGCGTAGATGGGCTCTCATATGTCACGTACAAATAAAAACCTTGGCGAGCATATATACCCTGTCAGTGTCCCTTTAATTTCTTCAAAGAAAACAGCCCGAGACAGTACCACTTATGTTTTTAGAATATCTGCATTATTACAGGAGACAGTTCCAGTCATAAAAAAATAGTGTCCGCGAAAATCAGTGAAGAGTGAACTTTCGACTTGATGTGTTTTACGCGATTCAGCAGGTTTTTAATCAGGTTGTGGACCTGCATGTTTACATCTACGCGTTACTGTCTTCATATATTGGAAACTACGGTTAGTGGGCCGCACACGATGGGAATCCTCCTTGTGCATCATATATCGTTTCGTCGCCGAACCTGACCGAAATTAACGACTAACATGACCACATATGTGCTCATGTTTGTGGTTAATTTCGGTCAGGTTCGGCGACGAAACAATGCATGTGCATTGTAAAGTGTTAAAAAAAAGAAAAAAAAAACGTCCGCGATTATGATTTGAAACCACTTCGTGGTTCTTAAAGGGATACTTCGACAAAATTTGAAATATACCGGTCGTGTTCAGAAATTGGTTGAATGTGATCCACAATATCCGTAAATGAAAATGGCACGTTTGTATTTTGAGCCTGATGGCTGTATTTTGTGTTATAAACGGCCCACTCTGGCAAACGCTTGGAAAGCAGCCAGCGGAGAGCACGTCACATCCGCCGCAATCGTGACGTAGTTTGTCTCGGGACCTTACGTCCGGACGCAGCGGACGCTGCGAGCTATCCCAGCCAATTCCGCTCCGTGGACGTAGCCCGTGATACGCTTTGCCCCCTCTCCAAGGTCACGTGACATTGACACGGCCTTGGATAGGCCCCGATGGTTCGTAGCATCCGCTGAAAGCAGCCGAAGCACACCAGCGATCGGGCCACCGCAAGTAACCCCAAAGCCGCCCTTGTACGAATTTTGAGTGACGGGTTAATCTTCTAAAATCTTGTGGGACACAAAAAAGAGAGTCTCGCGGAGAGGGGAGGGCTTCTCCTTCAGCTCTTCTCTCGTGGTGGCCGGAGGCGAGACAGTTATCGTCACTACCTGCCAAGGTTCCTGGACGGGCATTACAAACGAGGCGTTAGCGACATCCACCAGGTGCTCTTTGCTAATCGGTGAATTCGTTTTAAAATCGTGTCTTTTTCAACGAGAGATTGGTGTGTCTGATGTGATAATTGCTCCCTTGAACACGAAAAGACCAACAAATAAGCGCAGAAATTTCGTTGCAGCATCCCTTTAAAGGGGTACGGAAACAAAAATTGAAATATTCAAATTTCGTTCGGAAATGAGTCAAGCATGACGGATAATAACCGTAAATGATAATCGCACGTTTGTATTTTGAACGACTGACCATATTTTTCCTTCCAAACGGTGCGCTCGAGCAAGCGCTCGAGGAGAAGCGAACGGAGAGCGCGATGCGTCATGGGATATCCGACGCAAACAAAAACACAAAGAAAAGATTCCCCGCATTCGTGACGTAGAAGTGCCGGCGTGGTTATGAGCTTTGCCGTTGGTGGCGTTGTCAGGTGTCAATGGGGAATTGTAGTAGACCGTTTCCGCAGCCCGCTAAGCACCCGGATAGCGCTCCGTCATCCGCCACAAGACCTTGAACTATGCAGACAAGGCTGGCGGCGCGCATGCCCAGCTGCGGCGTTTTTTTCACGGATAACGTAGCGGAGGAGAAAAACGGTCTACTACAATTCCCTATTAGCGTCAACGCGTTACAACCGAGCCGTTCGAAGTACCCGTGGGGTGACGAGCGTGTGGCTGGCCCAAGGAGAACATACCTTCCACAACACTGTCAGCTTAGGGCTGAACGGGGTGAGAAAAGCAACTTTTGTCCGAGTTTTGAGCGACGGGCTAATCTTCTAGGGGAGGATGGCTGTATCCGGGTGCACAAACGAGGGTCCCAGAAAGAGGGGAGTCCCTCCTTTCCGTCTTCTTGGACTGTTTGGTACAATGCGCGGGAGGAAAGCTAAGAAGGAAAATGTTGAAATGCCAAAGAGCGGCGCTGCTCCGATGGAGCTTGCTACGTCATGACTACGTAGCAAGTTCCCCAACGTTGCTAGATTACCTCCCAAATAGGCTCCGCATGCATCCACCAGGTGCACATTGAAAGGTCGTTTAATTAGCTTTAAAATTAGTTTGCTCGTGCCTTTCAACGAAAGACAGGTATTTTTGAGGTTATGCTGCAACATGCAACACATTAAAGCTAAAAAATGAGCGCTGGAATTTCGTTTCCCTACCCCTTCAAGGTGGCTCACTACCACTGTTTTATTGGTTGTGTGCTATAACGGACACATTTGTATCACGAAATAAGGCGAAAATGGGTTTAAAACAGACACAGCCGTGAGCGGGCTGAAACCGAAACTAAGCAAATTGAAGCCAACTAATGGATGTGAGTGCGCCAGCGCCCCCTATCCGCCGGTCGGGTAACTAATGAGATGAAAAGGTCTATCTGAGAGCTAGATACCAGGAAGGAGATACGGTGTGTGGAGCTTGGGGAGAGGAGGAGGAGGCAGCTGAGCACTTGATACTTTACTGTAAGGGGCGACTAATTTAACAAACGCACTGGGATTTAGGGATTGTGAGAGAAAAAGAGTCATGGGGAACGTGGAGATAACCAGGAAGATATTATCCGACTGGTGGCATAGGTCGAGCGACCCGTAGGGCAGAAGGTGTGTGCACCCGGTTGCATAGAGGCGCCTCCGTCGTATGGATCGCATATGGCTTTTAAAGGAGCTGTGTGATTTGCTTAAATAATTTGGGAGTTGGTGTCTCGACCTTTCTCAAGTAGAGAACAGAAAACCGCTTTTGCCTGCATGTCCTAGTTTTTATTTTAAAAACGAACAAAGATTGAGGTTTTCGGCGCCTCTCAACTCCTTTACCATCTTCCGAGTCACGTGCGCTATGACGTCAATGGGGTTGGCGCGGGGTTTCGGTGAAGGTCTCTCTCATGCGTGAGCAGCGAGAACTCATCCGCTCGCGACGGCGTGACCACGTGCTGGCGGGCGCAGCCAACACCACCTAGAGCTAAAGGCCGCAGCGCTCCTCCGGTGACGTCACACGAGTCGGCTGGCGAGCGCCGCGGAAAAGCGCTGCACTGAAGGCGTCGCGCATTGATTTACCGACGTAGAATGGCATTGTTTATTGAACCAAACGTTTGTTAATTGGTAAAAAGGATTTTAAATATCCTTATGGACTGGGAAAACATTATTT